>MNPL01010014.1:5686-74034 GCA_002081605.1 Tropilaelaps mercedesae
GCTTTTACGAACAGAAATCTAATAGTGATCGGGTTCAGACGAAATGAGGCGAAGAGCGTACATACTGTACCGGGTGGCCTGGTCTATGAAAGCTAGTAGAGCCGATAGAGCGGCGCAAATTGTTTAAGAGCTTAACGTGCATGGAAACCATAAGCAGAAGGCACTGAGCTGCGCATTAAAAGCATTCGGCGAACATTGTCTAACAAGGTTAGCTTGGGCGAGCTGCAGATTCCGTTGATAGTAAAAATTTATCCATTTTCAGCAAAATCAACCCGTAGCATTTACATATTTCAAACATTTGGCTAGGAAGTCACTGAGTTGAGTAGATAATAAAGCAACAAATCAACTTAGGTCAAGAAATCAAATGCTTCGGTCTGAACACATTATGCGGGCCCTTATCACTCAAAACTGCACTACACTTTTTAGGGTTAGTAAGCCGATTGCCTTCATTACCACTCGTAATTAAAAAATCCAGAAATTATTCTTCTTAAATTTGTAGTAGCTGAAATCCAAGAGCTAACATAATGGTTCTGTCAGGAGCTAAGCATGACGACTAGAACTAAATAGAATTATTTCCTTAAAATCGCTATTTTATTAGCAATAGCTACCCTAATCGGGTATCGTTATTAGAAGGTACGCTGGGCTGACTTCATGTACTCACTTCGTACCCTAGTCGTTAAACATCAGTGGCTCGTACAGCATTAGATAAAATAAAGGAATTTCATACGGAATTCAGAAGTCATACCTTCAGCTAGAATAAAATGACTTGCGCCTTTTGAAGACAAGGAGAGATAAAAATATGGGACTCACTTTTGTGTAGCTGTTTGTAAATACCACCAGCTTCGGTATTTGCTCGGCTTTGTTTTCAGGTTTGCACGTCTCATCTGCAAGGATTGCCGGTTTCTTAATGTTCTGGGTAAGCATGGTCGATTCGTGCTGGTTGACTCGCACAATGCTCACCCCATTTCGGCTTTCAATTAAGGCGGCCATCGGTGGTTCGCTAAAGAACCTTCTAACCTTCTAGTCTCACTAGCTAACAATTCACTCGCACAGCGACGAGCGTTCTCGGTGCTCGAAGCTCTGCCTTGCAATCACATGCGAAGCACACGGCTGTCCTGCGAAGGCTTGCCCAAGTTTTGCCCTTATCACAAATATTCTCACAGGTTTTCCCACCCTAAACTGGTCAACCTGCCAAGGTGTCTCACAACAGCTATTTAGCAGAAAAAAAGAGTAATAACAAATAGGCAGGAAATTAACTTATCCTTGAGGCAAATTCTGCACGTGGAGAGTACAGACATCAAGAATGGTATATGCTCATGTACATGATGCTTCTACATGTCGAAAACAGAGTTTACATTAAGCACTAACACAACGGATGTAGTGTAAACACTGGTCAATTACTATTGCACATTTGTAAAATCTTAAGGCTACACGGTTTGAGCACAGCACAGCCAAGAAAGGTGCCCCTAGCACTGACATTTGAGAGATAGCTCTCGGCTTTAAACCTTCGTCCTGCCCCGCCACCTTCTCTAAGCTCACTTGCTCTTCGCTCGCTTCGACCCCGTCTTAATCTCAGATCGTTCGAGGACATGAAGTTACCGATGGCTATGGGGGGCGCACTGATACAATGTGAGATCTGCACAATCTGCACAACTTTTGAGCGTCAATTCAAGGGGAATCACTTGTTTGAACAAAGCACTTCCAAAGAGAATTTACATATTTTAAGCACAAATTACTTCTAACGACGACGAAAGCATGCAGCAAACCTGAACGGAATCGAACATAGAATCTATGCTTTGAGGTGACAAGCAAAAATCAAAATGTGTTTTAAAACAAGACGTTTCGACCAATATAACCAAACCGTCAATTTAAATAGCAGCAATTTAAACAACATCTGTGTGCCGCTAACGCCTGCGTTACTTCTATGCCATCCCCAGTCGGGCGGCAGTATCCTCTTGTAGGTTATCAGATTTACAAAGCGATTACCGCGTCTGAATAAGCGCGCAACCTAGGCGATGTTTGCCCGACTAACGGAAGTACGGCGAGGAGGGGACACAAAGCGTCCCATGATAATGGTGGCGTAACCAAAGCACAATAACAGCTGGTAGCTAAACGCTACCAACCTGCGTAACGGATAAACCGACCGCTCAAAATCGCCCCGTCAGTGAAAGCAAACAATTGTGTATATTCACCCGATCCCTGATACCTTCCTCAGATTAGCACAATAAACCATTGAAGCTGAAGCTACCTGTGCATCTAGTAAAGTTGTGAACGATCCAGTAAATTTCTAAAGCGTACTATTTGAGAGTGTCTATAGAGTGAGCGTTCGGAAGAAAGCGTGCTTACTATTCAGGGAAAGAAGTTTAAAGGGAATCACATGCAGAGGTAAACGGTTTTGTTGAAGTTTACGCTAAGACGATAAATTTCTCGCCTCCAATCCAGCAGAACTTCCTTTGAGGTGGACCGGAGATGCACATGTAAACGATGTCCAAGAAGTGAACCAAGTGATCGCCCAGCCAGAAATGTTTCATAAATTTTGAAAATTTATGAAACACTTCTGGCTGGGCGTTGTCCCTTTTTGATGAGATCGATATAGATTATAGTTACACATTTTTATAGTTATACATATTTTCAGCTTATAAACTTTGAAATAACACGGAAATAAATGTATATGAAAGTTTGGATTTGTTTTAAAATAACACGGTAAGCCTGTAACAACGGGGAATTTGTTATTTTATAATCATTTATTTACAGTTCATAGACAAAGAAGGAATAGATATGCCAATTTTTAAAACACTAACTGTAGAACATAACGAGAGTTCAAGCTTTATTTGTAAAACGCATAAATGTAAGTTAAACAGTGTCACCGCTTACCGTCCTATATCGCATTGAAATGTTTCTCGGTTGCTGCCAGGAAAGACAGTCAGAAACGATTTATAATTCGGCTTTGAAAGGCCATCATGTAGCTGCAGCTGTTGGCGATGCTCCGGATAGTGTTCGGGTTTGAGTAAACAGATACTCTTTTCAAGAAACGTAGAGAATATTAAATTATTGGGTCACACTTTTGGACTGGCTGACTTTATACGGAATTTGTTAATATTCGTGCGTAAAATTGGCCAAAATCTAATTGCCTTAAGATACCAAGCAGAAAACTTCATATTGTTTTTCTTACAGACAAGGGCGTACATAATTTACTCACCTGAATCGCGTTTTGTCTATCGACTCCCTGCCTCGTGAAATGCAGTCGAAAGCGGAACGAAGCTCCTCTTTTGTATTTTGCGCATAGGAACCACGCATCTGTCGAATCGCACTAACCGTGTGCTGAAAATCCTCCCAGAATATTTCTCTGAAGTAAGCACACAGGATAGTTATAATGCGTTGATTACGCATCCTTTCCTCAAACATTATTTGATACAATGGACCTAAATGTGTATATAACGTAACGTTATTTTAATACGTGGAATAACAAGGAGGGCACTTATAAACGAAGATTAGCTTCCGCTACAACTATATTAAAGCACGATAATGACTATAAAAGCTTTCTAATGAAGTGCTTTATTAGTTACGTGAATCTATTATTGTTTAAGAAGCGAACTTCTCAAATAAACTCAAATAAAGTTTCTAAAGATAGGAGACATTTAATTCGACTGGAGTTCTATCAAGAATAGACCGCTCTCGTGTAATGTAACCTCAGAGTACTTCACGCAGTCCAACTGTGTCCAAAGATACCGTATCATTATTTAGGTGAGGGAACAATCGTTGCAACATCAAAGAATGATAATTCGAATACTGGTGGTGGAATACTAGTGGTGGTTATAACGAGCTACTCTTACAAAATATGTGCACAGTGATGCGCTCTTTATACAAAACGTATTCCTATAGGAACGGAAACAACCATCTTGCGAAAGTTCCCATATACCAATGCAACTTGGTACTTAGCTTACTGTTGTTCTTAGTTGTCAATGAAAGGTACGACTTTTCAAAACAGGTTAAAACACGAACTGGCATAAAACCCTCGTGGCAGCTTTGTAGCTTGTCTACCGTAGCAGCTAGTTACAGTTTAATTACATTACTATTAATACGCTACATTAGTTGAAGTAGGACATTTGAAGCACTTATTTTGCTAAATAGAGCACACAAGTCATGCGCCAGAAGACTGACGGCTGTTCAATCACGTAATCTACCCGAGTAGCCTGCTAAAACCTTATTCACTTTTATCATTTTGGGAAGTTCGTTAATTCATCACATGGCAACATTCTCGAGCTTATGCGTAGAATTTGGCACCCATCAAATAAAATCTCCATTTTACCTAAATCTGCTTCATGTTTTATGCCTCGCCGCATGGCAGCACCGAGCTCCTCACATAATACTGCGAGCTCCACTAGAGCACGAGTAGTACTGTCCTTTTCTATTACGTACAACTTAGCCTAAAATAAGTATTAGCATAAACGTTGAAAGACGTCACGCACGGCTTATCATAAGCGAGGACATTAAATGTCCAGTCGAGCTTTTTATCTACGTATCCGATTAAAGGCGTGGAGAGAAAACAAAGCAGCTGGGCGAATGTTATGTAGGGGCAGATGTAATCGCTGTCTCTGTCGGTGCTCGTCGATTTTTTGCTAAGTGGCCTTCGTCTTCTTTCGATACCTAGCGTCTCCGTGCCATTTATTGAATCCACTACGTATTGCCAACAGTCGTGCCGGATGGAGTCATCTTCATGACCATTCCGCCAAGCCATTGCCGTGTCAGCCACTGGCATTTCCGCGATAAACGTAAATATACGGTCAAGCAACGGCACCGGGTCTGATTTCAGGGGATTCTGCAGCAGCTGCGAATAGAAATGAAGAGAAGCAAATAGGAGAGGTTAACAGGATTACAGTATTACTTAGATAAACGCTGCGACAAGGCATGAAACGCCCCGTCCTACCCCAAGGCATTAGAAACATACTGTGCTATTGCACCCAAATTAAAAACTCGAGCCTTGTGATCTTCACCCGTAGTTGATTCGGCCTGAAATGCGTCACGACATGTGGGAATACATGCTAAGTACGAGTTATTATTTAACTATTCTCAATTTGTTGCTACCATACGCAACAAAGGGCTGTTTTCCTTTTTAATGCTTGATGTGTTTCTCTGGGAATTCAGAGTTCTTTGAGCGGTTCTCATGACATAACTGATCGACTATGTTTGTCCCCTAATAGGGCAATGCTCAAATGCGTTCACGTTGCTAAGCCAAAGCTTGAGCGTGATTTGAGGCGTAAATAAGGGCCTATCTTAAAACTCGTTCATTACTTTGTTTAAAAGCTAAATAATGATCACCATTCATGGTAAACATTGTCTAAAATTTATAAGGCCAAGGCTGTAAATATCCGTTAAGTAGAACTAAATTCGACGGATAGTTCGTGAATACACGAAACAAATCCCTCGCTTTCCCTCGCGCAAGTCCCTTGTTTGGTCCGAAATAGCGTTGCTCCTCCCTTTGAAAATATATAGCCAGTTAGCAGTATTCACCCGGACGGCTAAAAAATATCCGACAATAGAATTTGAGCACTAATAGAAACGTAGGATCATCCTCGTGGTTTTCGCGTGAGAAATACCTGTAAGAAACGATTACTGTGTATAAACAGACGTGTGTTACAAGCGACTCAACCAATATTACTTCTCACCTGCGCACCAATTTCGCAGAACTCTTGCTTGCAAGCGACGCCGCTGGGGAAAAGCTTTATGAACTCGTTGTACCAAGCGCGGATCACGTTAGGATGCAATCGGCTTTCTTCAACAAGCATAGCTACCTCATTGGCTGTTAATCCTTCGCTCTTCAGGCCGAGAAGTCTGCAGAGCGTTTTGCGAATCCTTCGACCCATACCCTAAGCAACTAAGCAACTGAGCTTACGAATAGAAAATACCAATGCAAAAGGAGTCCGAGTGCTTCGTTGCTCTTATTCTTTCACTAAAAAAACCACTCGTCTTTCTGGGAAAAGCGACCAGATGGAGATTAAAGCAAGTACAAGTATGTAAAGCAAGTACAAGAAGTGGTTCTATTGGACCAAAGTCTACGCTGTAGTGTTGACGAGCTCGAACGCATTTTACCTTTGGATAATATTAAAAATGCATAGTTGACTACAACAGGTATCAAAATTGCATGTGGAATTTTCAAATCTACAGTTTTGGGTTAAAAATGAGCATATGACTGCAAAATCTGGATTGCTTGATGTTAAAATCTAGATCTGAATTCAAAACCTGTTTTTTTAACGTAAAAAATGAATCTCGCTATCTAAAAACGTACGTGACTGCAAAAAAAATTGATTTTTGATGTTGAAGCTGTACATATTTACACACCATAAATAATAAGCGTAACTGATTTAATTTTAAAAATAGATTTGTTAAATTTGAGTATCCTTGGATAAAACATATGTGAACGAAAGGGAAGTTTCGGTAGATGAGCAGTTTATCTAACATTTTATCGAATAGCGTAAATTAATTACATAGCAATGTGACATTAATATTGAATAACCTTTCCACCAGTCTAAAATAGGGTTTAGCACGCAAATGGGACCAACTGTCATGCATCACTAGTCGATACTTCTCGCTGTTCATTTTTAATACAGAGAAGTCAGGAGAGAAAGTTCCCAATTGAGCCAAATGCACCCCGCACCATCAGCGTCTTTCTATCGGATTTTACATTAATTTCGGCGATGGAAAGGCGTTTTAGTTGAACAGGCTGGATGCGTTGAATGACTAAGCACATGATCTACGCAAAGAAGGGCGAGTTTTCTCACGTGCAAGCTGATGGTGGCTCCGTTGGTGAAGCGGTGTATATTTAGGAAAGCATTCCTTTAATTTCTCTTCAAAAGAAATGGGTAGTGAGGTGTACCGACAAGGAATGTATAACAAATACTTTTATTTAATGCGCCAGAGCACAGCAGTCAGAATTCTTCGGTTTGCCAGATCGTGTACATACTTAAAATTGACAGCATGAATCTGCTTAAAGCTGACATAAATGAAACGAGAAAAGGAATTAAAAGATATTTTACCTCAAAATTTCGCAGAAAGCATGCTGACCTGTATTTTTGATGTGATACAGAAAGATGGCAATGTTACCTAATATCAATGTCACGTTACTATATAATTTATTTCGCAATGTTTCAATAAAAATTCATGAAAGAACAAATTTATTCGATCAATTCATTTATTGCATTTAATTACTTTACCGACTTGGTAAATATAAATATCTATACCGTTTGCCTAATTGTACATTATATCAAATTATGGAATACATAAATACCGATTGTAAATGCATAACTAAGGTGCTCACACAGAGCGATAAAATTTCATATAAAATACTATATAACCTAGCATGTACAATAACTGTTGCTCGATCGACAAGATACTGGACAGCCACTACCATGATCGTCAAGCACTAGTATAGCAAACCGCAACATTGTACAATTTTTAACAAACATAACAAGCTATATTCATTTAGCCGTTCAACAAAAACAATGGTCTCAATAGGCTTCACGGTTGTATTTGTTCGATACGCCTACGAGTTAGTGTACCTACAACTGCTACTATTTATTTATAATAGATGCAGTTAAGGCAACAATGTCATTCCTCTCTGGTCTTCATGTGGGGTTAATACACCACGCTTATGCTTAGTCGTTACTGGAGACCATATGCGTTGTCATAACTACAGTCGTAGCTCAGGATTATACAAAATATCATCAGAAGCAGAGTCCTTAGAACATCGTACATCTTGATTGTATTCGTGTTCAGATCTATCTTTGTTCCATGGCAACAAATTTTGTTTCATAACCTAGCTTTTTTGCACTTTAACCTTTTACAGTTGTGGATCATTGTACTATATGAGTAGAGTAACTTAAATACTTGTTTAGCAAGGCTTGCCGCCAAAGGACATTGTCGTGATGGGTGTCACTTGACATTGCATCAACTAAGCGAACATTTTTCGAGAACCACGTGCCGTTTCATCCAAAGTAACTCCGTTTTTCTTTGTATCTCCCAAACACCATACTTATCTAATCTTAGCGATTTTATTTAGGGCAGCTCCAAGCCTGCAGCCGTATGTGATTGATTGGAAAAATGAATATGAGGTCAGCCGACCGGGAGAGCCTTGAGCCTGGTGCCACCTCCAAGCTGCTACCTGCAGTTGAGTTTATATAACAGTGGATAACTTAACGCCAAGAAAAATGTTGAACAAGATCCGCACTCTCAAGCACCGTTATAGGTGGAATCTGGCACGGTTTTATTGATTACGCGATAACACAATCAATAATTACTAGTTAATAACGGCATTCTTCAAAGCCAACAGAAGAGCCTCTGAATACAGTAGTTAGGATAAGTTTACTAAACTGTAGGTATTTTAGCTCTGCTTTGTGTGCTAGGAAAGTACACGATTAAAGCATTTCAAGTCTGCTTTCTTTGTTGGAAGGCTACGACATTATTAGAAAAATTCAAAGTGCTGCCGTGCCTCTCTCAGCTATATAGATTCTCATTGCCCTTCCAAAGTTTAATTAAGTATCCAAAGTTATATTAAGTATCTAATTAAGCACCTTGAGGTTTTGCTACGACAGCGAGCTATTGAAGGGTTTTTTTGTACTAATTAGCATCCTCCGTTGATCACTTCATCAGTTGTGGTTGGCATCAATTTGAAAGGCATACCAGTGTCCTTGGATATTAGCTGCACTCGGGGCGGTCTTTGATCCACGTCGCTAGGCACTACCAGAAACGTCTCGTCGGCATTGAAGCGAATGGGCATTGGACAGTTAGGGGGATAGCGCAGATTTGGAATGAGCACCTTAACCGCCTGAAAGTCGAAGAGGCACACCAAACTTTAACTCAAAAAGAAGAAAAACGTAATTTCTCTGGCAGCATACGGCTCTCGCTCTTCGGAAGCATGTTAGGTGTATTTCAAAAAACAACCTTAGCGTTGCAATAGCTGAATGTTTTCAGTATATCACTATCTTAGAACAAATAGTCCAATTTTGTCGAATAGTAAGATTTGTTCTTCCAGATGCGACGTCGTCTTAGAAGGCATTCCTTAGGCTTGATTCATTGTGCTTTTACGGATAAATCTGCAAATGTAGCCGGGAAATTCTTAGTTGGAGAAATACATTGGCACTGGGAGGTATCAAAGTATTTCAAACAAAATTTCAATCCATAATAAGATTTTTTTTACCCACTTGTGGGCGTATCGCATTGACCTCGTCGTAGTTTTGTATCTCGAATATCTGGTTTGGCCAGACGATTTCCTCGTGACCACTGTCGGCGAAATACGCGATCGATGCCCCGCTTGGAAGATTGCACAAAATACGTGCGCGTTCGTACATTTTGCCAAGACCAGGACCCTTGTAGGACTCAACTACGTACCATCTTCCAAATTCAATCTACAGAAGCAGGGACGCGTTCGAAAGACTTAGCCAAATTATCTTAAAAATAAGTTGAAAGACCAGCTAAACAGTTAGTTAATCGATCAAGTAGATTTTTTAGTAAAATGCTGCTATAAACGGTTGTTCATTCTAGTTTTCAGTTTTTTTTTGCTTGCCGATGGCGTTTACTAGTAATATCGTATAGTTAGATTTACTAAAAATGTACATGTTTAAACCTCATCTATATTTACACATACGCATATAATGTATAAGCGTCGATTTGTCTATCACTTGCGCAAGTTCCCAGCATTATAATAATTTTTTTGGGATCTCTCACTTCTCAAAAACGAACTTTCATTAAAGAAACAAACGCCTATCCTGAATTTGAAAATAATTGTGAGCTCCGCCTGTTTCGCTAGCAGCTAAAATATGCCGATGTTGCGTAGACTTTTTGATGTAACCAGTGTCATTACCTGCTCAGCTGGACTTGCAGGGTCATATTCGTACTTAAGCCTTTCCCATTTCCGCTGTTGCTCCCCGTGAAGCATAATAAAAATCCCCCCTCCAAGCACAACCTAAAAATGGTAAAAGAATGTAATTGATAATTGTCCGTTGCTGGGTCAGTTCGAATACTACGGTAGATACGGCGCTGCCCTCTATAATCGCTCTGTTAACTAGTAAAATTATAGATGAAATCGAGCATTCCTACCTGAACAACATAGCACTCCTTTAAACCGATTTTGTTTAACGGAAGTCCCAGATGATCGCTAGGCAGGATAGGTTCGTGCTTAATTTCATTTGCTGAAAACGCAATCGATATAATTCTACGGCAGTGACTGATATATCCTCGTCAATTTTTCGGCAGGATCGTTTTTCTTAATAGCTTATTGTTATTTAAATAAAAGTGTAGCCTTGTCATATGACATATTGTATTAATAACTGTTTTATAGAAAATAATAATAATAGCCAACAAACAAGGCAGGTAAAATTAATTGGTCATTTGTAGACCAATTGACAGCACAAACAAGTATTTCACTGAGTCTTACTTAGGATATTGGCACCCTTTACGGACTTCGCAGGAGATTTCGGAGAATTTTGTCGGCGGAATGTTGTCGTTCTAGCGCCTTCTTAAAAGCATAATCAACATACAAGATGTTAGTACTAGCGAATTCGTACTGAGCTCAACTAGATCATAACTTACACTTCTAAATGTGCTAAATGTTGCGTTAATAATGTTATAAACGCAACAATTTGTCGTACACGGTTTGTATTTAGCACCTTCTCAATCTTAATGTACATGAAATAAGAATAAAGTATTATATTTTCATGCGTAAAAACCTTCCAAACGAATAATATGAGCCTGTAAAATTAGAGTGTTAAGAGTTCTTCCCTAGGCCGCCTGTGTGATAAATGCTAAAGCTACTAATGCTGTGCGACCTCTATATTCGGCGAAGCTAACTTCCTCGCACAGCTTTACAGCCTATAAGAAAAATTAAATATATTTCACCTAAATTGTGATTAGCTTCAGGAGCAACAGATTGCGCTCCAGGAGGTTGCAGAGGAAACTGTTTGGACGAGTCCCACGTAACGCTTTCTGAAAACACAAATAAGAGAAAAATTAACTTCAAAAAAATCCGCCAAATTTTTCTATTGGTGGACGTCCATCGTGAAATGAATGCTAATCGATAAACATTCATCTGGAAAAATTAAAAATATTACGATTAGGCTTTTACCTTCGACACTGAGGGCTTCAACAATCTTTGCCAAAACGTTGGCCTGCGCCTGTTTCTCATCAGCGTACAGTTCTGGATAGCTCGAGTAGCTGCCACCAAGTTCCTGGCAATTCACCCATGCAATGACGTGGGAGCCTAATTGTTGGCGTAACTTGTTACCGCTTGGACCGATCCGTCGACAAGTCACCGGGGGTACCGTTGTGATACCACGCTGCGCGCACAATTTCTCGAACTTCGTCAGCAATTCAGCATATTTTACGGCAAAGTCATCGCCCTCGATTGGCTGCAATGATTGAAAATGAAGCAAGTACAGGAAGAAGCAACTTTTTTTAATTTATAAAACTACTTGCTGTGTCACGTATAGATGTACGTGAAGCTGACATGTCAACGAAAAGCTACTATAGATACTCACGTAGGCTTATTTGTGTTATCAGAATTCAACTAGTTAACGTGTAGAAAAGATCTTTTGTAGACTGAACTCTACACATTATAATTAATTACTCTATCCTGTTAGATTTGATTTTATTTTTAGGGCTGACCATCGGCCAATATTTAACGTCCGCAGTACCGCTTTTTGCATTGTGTCGTAAGATAGGCCCCATAACTGTGAATGCGCAACGACGGGGGAAACATTTATACACCAACGGTTCTCCTCCGGTCGCAAGACGCGCGCAAATGCGCCAAGCCATTAAGCTCGACTCCATATTGTATTGGGAGCATCAGACCCCGGACTCGAAAAAATGCATGTCTTAATATTGCAAATACAAATGTTGCTTATTGATGTGACTTCAGCTAGCACACCGCTTAAGTTCCTCTAAAAATGATAATACAAAGCACCTCAATTTCCGGACACATACAATTCCACAAGTATTTGCAATTAATCATGCGCAAGATTGTATGCAGATATTTAGAATGTTTCAACCTGCTGTTGTATTTCGATTTAAATTTATTTGAACGTGATTATTATTACAGAGCTACAGTTTTCCAAATGCATATGTTTCTTTATTTGGAGTAATGAAGTAGACTAGTTGCAGGTTGCACGGTAACGTCATAACGCATTAAAGAGAAGCACACCGAGCTAGGATAAAATGCGCAAAAGGAGCATGGTAAATGGTCATATAATTAATATACAATATAATTACCACCATTAGTTGGAAGACTATTTTTTGACATTCTGCAATTTTTTTGTAGAGGAAATTAGACGAAGCTTGCGAGGGCGCGATCTCCAAATCGCCGGGAGGTGATAAACGAGAGCATGAGGATTAGTATTCTATATAATCCCGCAAAACGGAAAGCTCAAGCATATCCTCATATTCTATGAATATTTCTTAATTAACTCTTTTTTTATTTATCCCTCGTTATGATTTCGATCCGCAGCAACTTGTGAGGAATTTATTAGCTTGTATCTCCTACTTGGATAAGGTACTCGGATAATTTAAATTCGGATCAAAATTCACTAATGAGTTTTTAAGAGCGAACAGGAGACATAATTTGTGAGTTTGAAACATAAATCCTTTTTGAATTACTTGGAACAAACGAAAAAAAGAAACCGAATTTATTTTCATTGCTGTTATAGCAATGTAGGGCGGCAGTTTGCTAATCTAAATGTCCAATATGCAAACCTAAGTGAAACACAATAACGTTTTGAAGCTCTGAAGCCACTAATATCAGCAGACGGTGCAATTCTGGCTGCCCAGCCTAAATGAGACCTTATTCGCAACATAATTGATTGCCGCTGTACCGCAGGCCACGACTCATAAAGGAAGAGTTCAAATTTTAGTTTTTAAGTGCTTCAGATCGGGTTGCGATGCGTACTTCATATGTTGTGGTGATAAAACTGCGAAAACGTAAGGCACGTAAGTCACGACCGTTGGGTGTCATCAAATATGCCATTCAGTTTAGTCTATTCGAAACGTGCATTGAAGTTTCCATATTTCTTCAGGCTGGCCCCACAACGTAACAGACGACAATCATCAACGTTTAAAGTGTAACGTCTGTAATTTAAATTCACTTCCAGGCAAAACAAATACCCTCTTGGTCACCCACAAGTGTTGAGTCTATATAAATGCCGTTTTTGTTGTATGTATAACCTATATACTGATTGTTAAATTGAGCAGATGATCAGAGAGCTATCTCGCGGCCGGGTAGAGCATTTTCTTTATCTAATTTTGCCATTTGTTACTCCTCAGCTCAGATTGCGTAACTCGAATAACTAATCCAGACCACACTGGCGTGCTGCAAACTCTAAAGCATTTTCCAAAGGATTTAGCCTTAGATAGGGTTACGCCTCTGTTGTGAACTCAGACTTGGGTGAAAATTTTCAAAATTCCCATCTCAAAGTTTTACCACATGCTGTTTCTATAGCAAACGTAAATACAATTAGTGTCGACAATGTTTGACCACAATGGAAGCCGTTGATCTGCTAAGTAAAATTTAGTAGGGAACCCATTTCATGAGCGATGGATGACACCGTCGCATCACATACCTGAATTATGGGGTTGGGGAACGATCTTTGTTGGCTCTGCCGGTGCTTTTGGGTTCTATTTGGCGTCTGCGCCATCTCGCTGGTCGATCTGGAAGAATTCAATCGTTGTTATATACAAACACCAACACGCATATACCAACACAGTTTCACGCGCACGACACTCACCGTAGGTGCAGGCTGCATTGTTTTGCAGTGTTACGGCGGCTTATAGTAAGCGTACTACCAGCTTTTAACAGTCGAACACAATTATCGCTCTACCAACTGAGCTAAGACTGTGCGAATGACCCGAGTTTGAGAGACAATGTTGACTATTATGCCTATAACACGTCAATTCAATTACTCATGCAAACGACAAACGAAAATGCATTGATAGGGTTCTGTAAGGAATTAAGGTTCCGTTGTAAAAACGCGCACATCCGACCGAATATATCCGAGCGGTGAGATAGTTTAAGATAGCTAACTAAAAGGGTCGCTAGTAGACTCGTGGTTGGCTGAACTTTAATAGAAAAAAGCATTGAGGCAAATGGGTCACAAGATACCATTCGGCCGAGGTATAGGGGAACGGTGACCGATACTGTAGACGTTAATTGTTACCCGAGGGTCACTCTTAAAAAAACATAATAATTTCATTAGACACTGCTCCGCAAGTGTTTTCTTTCACCGTTACGTTTATACTAGTGTTTTAAATTGAAATGATAGCGCAGTAGGTGCCCAAAGCTCATTGCATGGAAACATTCTCCGTGAGTGTTTTTGTCGAATAGGCACAGCCTGTCTGTACAAGAAACGTATTCTCAGGTGTAAATATAAACCGTGTGAATGTAAGTAGCCTCGCAGTCACCTATAGCCAACTATTCCGTAGTCGTTTAAAATTAGTAGAAAGAAATATACAACAGTAGAATGCCATCCTGAACGAATGGACGAAAGGAATCTTTAGCCTTTGTTGTACGACGAATATCACCAGGTGTAGCTATGGAATTCGCTTATAGAACATGACATTTTAAATCAAAGAACGGTTGTCACCCACTTATAATGCCACACGCTTCGAGATTTGGTGTTCGCCCAATTTATCTCTCACAAAATTTTTCGTATCATTGCACTAATTTTGTTCTTCCTTGTCATAACATAAATTTTGTCATATTTCGCTGGGAGTTAATTGTCACGCTAATATGCTTGACATGATATCCATAAGACATTAAAAGTATCAGCAGTAAACTGGCGATCGTGCCTTTTCTCTAATTTGTTCGACAGCGCAAGCCGTACTGCTGAAGCAGACTGCAAACTACAATGATGAACTTACAAAAGATTATTTTGCGCTGCGCGGGATTGTGTAAGCACTATCAACAAATGCACATTAATTGTTGTGCTTCAGCGCTCCTGCTCTACGACATACGACGTTTGTCTCTTTCACAACACAAAGAAATGATTCCATCCAGTCTGCACGAGCAGCAGTTACGTAAAACATGCATATGCCCGCAGAGCGCTTAGTGCGTATGGTTTATATAATAAAAGAATCTCCATGCCACATGTTGTACGCCAGGGTATCTGCTGCGCGCCTTGTATGTGCTCTGGGTCGTAAGCACATGTCACCATTGATAATGACGTGTTGCTCACTGCTAGTCCGTTCGGAGGGCGTGCTTAAAATACACGACAACTGCAGTGCATGTATTGTCGATAACGGCAATATCTGCCTAAACAAGAAAGTTACAGTGGCGTGGAAGAATGACAAATGAAACGCTGTGACATCGGTGTATTGTCGCTCCGGAGCATACAGTTGTTTTGTGGCCACTATGAGCGGAAGCGGCTAGACGGGATGGAGCGAAAGTTATTGCATTCCGTGTAGCAAGGCGAATTAAGTTTTTCAAATAGAGTCGTGGCTACGAAGAACTTAGCTAAAAAAAGCAGTTATGAATGGTTTGCTTAATTTGGCTAACGGGAACGTGGTAATTGTATAATTGTGCGTCGGATAGACGGAGCATGCAGCTCAGCGAAGATCTACTAAAAAAACTTATCGCAAGGGTAAATGAGATTGTTCAGTCTAGAAACGATATAAGTGAGCACAAGCTTCGAATGCATCACACCTAAAAATTAAAGCTTTCATATAGAGCACAGAATTATTATCCGTCTTCCTATCACAATATTTAGAGTCACGAGTAAGAATTGCCCACATGAGCTATCTTTTGCATAGGTACTCTCATAGAATTGTAACTTACGTGTGTCTGAACCGGTTTGATATCTATGATCCGCCTTAGTTTCTATCTAGGAAAGTTCCAAATATCAATTCATCTTATAAGCGTACAGATAAATTAATTGTACTGATCTCCTTGTGAGTATACTGCCTCTCACATACTCTCAATGAGTAATTTTGCTCTATAAAAATATTTTTTACCATAAAAGATGTGGCTGGGGACAAGTTTTTTCCACCAACAACATCAGTGACGTACGATCGTAAGTTATATTACAGCACCATCTAATTAACAAAAAAGACGAACATAACCTGACCGTTTACAGATTTATTCACAAAATGCGCAGTTCAATTGTCCAGTTGACATAATAGATCCACACTGGAGTGCCTAAAAGACAAATATTTTGGATATTTTTGACATCAATGTACCAGCCGTTTTTTCACTATTGTAGACTATCGTTTTTTTTTAAAAATCACCACCCATAAGCTTTCCTTTTTCTATAATGAAGCGCATTTTTTGTGAGTCGCGCTTACTATTTTGTACAGGATATGGAATAGAAAATCAAACTGGGCCAATTAATCAGCATGTTTCTGCCAATCAATTATCTAAAATTTTAATGCCTGTCGCGTTTCAACTAGGTACACTGTATCGTGTTTTAATGTGTTCAATAGTTAACAGAAATGGCCCTCGACATTAAGATAAGATGTGCTAGTTGCGCAGTAAATTATTTTAATCCCTAGTTTTATTTGACAGCTGCTATCGACGAGTCCTGCTATTCTTAGTATTTCCTAGGTACTGAGCGTGATTCGTCCTTCTTAGGTGTTCGAACATTTTGTTTCGAGATGCAAACACAGAACCGCATGTCGCACATGAATTGCCTTCGTTAGCCTTCTCATTGGCATTCGTGTGCTTAGCTTCCTCTTGACGTGCTTTTCGTTTTGCCTCCTTGGCTTTATGACCTTTGAGTTTTATCGGAGTAACCAACCTAAAAAAACAGATGTTGAATCTAAAATGTGTTTTCTTGTTCTATAGGTATTTGCAAAATATTAGCACATGTTCTTGATAAAACACTAACAGACGCACAACTAAATATTTTAGAACATAATTTTCAAGAGGTTGCATTGCAACAATATCAGTCTATCTTAGTTTGCCCGAAACTCTCCAACCAATACTATGTAGGTTAGTCCAAATCAGTCATTTTTAGTATTGTTCTTATCACATAAACATTACTCGAATAATTTAGCGCAATAAAAAATAACCGACTATACCCGTTTTCTTTCGCGTCAATGCCCGCCACAGATTCGGACGCTAGGAACACTTCTTGTTCGGCGTACACCGGCTCCAAATTTTCCGATATTTGACGGTCAGTCTTTTCTTCGCTGATGCGCGCTACATACGCGCGTCGTTGCTTCTTCTTGTTTTTGTGATCTTTCAATCGCCGCTCGTTTACGGGCGTCAACTGATCATCCATTTCTGCTGTGTCTACCCATGCACAGTTAGCTTCCTGACCCTCTCCTGGATTATCAACTGTATACCCATCCTAACAGAACAGAGACAATTTCATAAATATGATTTAAGCTATGCTGAAAGGAAGAAAACTGCTTGAATGATATCGACAAGCGGTTGTCCTATTTGCGATGCAAAGTTGCGTGCAAATCAATATAATTTGATTAAAAGTGTCAAATAGGTCACGGAAGGTATGCACAAGTTATAATAAATTGCATGACCAATCGAAGATTTGAGGCGCCTAAAATGTAGTGTACATTATATCTAACTGACCTCCTCCGTACTGATATTTTCGTCGCTATGGCCATCCTGTTCCTTGACAGACCTTTTCGCCAAAGCTCCGTCATCAACGTCATCTTCATTACCCGTGTCAATAGCCTCGTCCCACTTTTGAGCCTTCTCGTCTTCATGCATCAGATGTTTTAACAGCTCCTCGTTCTCACGATGTTTTTTCGAGCGTACGTGATTTTCAAAACTTGACGGATAAAAATAAGAATGGTTTGTAGTTAAAATATGTAAGGCATTTTTATGTGTAACTTCCAGAAAACCTAGCGTTGCAATTCAATTGAGAAACAACATTAGATCAATAAGGTGCCAATTTTGAACAAATTCACTGGTTTTTGGGACTGCAAAACAATCAGTATTTTCATGAAGAGGGCAGAATTTTTCTGCGTTGAGTGATTTATTTGGTTGTCTAAACTTAACGGCTTCATTGATTAAGAGACGTCATTAAAGTGGTTGAAATCTTGCACACCAAACTTGTTGTTTTTTTATGGGTATCATGGACTTACGATTTGGTGGACATGAAAACCTTATCGCAAGCTACACAATATAATGGGTCTTCTTCTTCAGCGGCCATTTCGTGTTCTATTTCAAGTTGTGCCAACTCTTCTTCAAGCTGGCCGAGAGACATCCATTCTGCCTCCTGTGAAACAAAAACTTTGTTAGGTTGTAGGTTTTTTGTTGATATAAAATCAACTTAAACCAGAATTCGTTTCACATCGCGTTGTAGGACAACGTCGCACTAACCTTGTACGCTTCCATTTTTTTTAGTTTTTCGCGTTTCTCCTGCTCTCGTTTCTCCTTCTGTGCTGTTTGTCGGACCTGTTGCTCTTCCTCGAGCTTCGCAAGATAAGCCTTCACTCGCCTATCGCGTTTCTTTACAAACGACACTAAATTCTGGAAGACAATATATTACCATGCGTAAATCTATTATCTGCAGTGTGCAGCAGATGCTCGAGCTTCACAGCGAGACGGATATCGTGTGGCATTTGATAATAGCCTTGTAGAAGTACACCTTGGAGATAGGCAAATAAAGAAAACTCACTCGAATCTGTTCACTCCGCTGCCGCTTGGCAGCGTCACGAAGCTTTTGATTTTCTTTCATGATGTAACGGTTACCCCTTCGGCCATATTCCTTGCAAGGTTCATGTTCGCTCAACCACTCGAAGGTGAGTTCAGTGCAAAAGGCCTCCCAAAATCGATAGAATGGCCGGACAACATCTTCGTACGATGACAGCCTGTCGCCGAAACATGGAAATTCGACTTCGCCATCGACGTACGGCTCCTCCTCCTCCGTGATTTTCTCAAACACGCTTCGATACACGGCATAAAAGCCCTGCAATAAGTGCACCAGGTGTTACATGTTAATATCATTGCAAAAACATATCCTCCTTGTCTGTAAAAAAGGCACACACATTAGCACACCCTTCACACCTACCGATATAGCCTTATGTTTTTCGCATGAGACAATATACAAGAGCCAACCAAATGAATATTGCCATACTTTCTGCTAATCATTTTACAATTTCAGCGGACAATAAAAATAGCATGCACACGTTAAGCATCTATCTTAATTACATCGTCATGGTCGTTGTAGCCGTTGTAGCAGGATGCGGTGAAATATTGGTACACATCGAGAAGATCTTCTTTTTCGACCTTCGTTCCTTGTCTAAGAATACTTTCTCGGTGTTTGTCATAAAATGCCCTCTCCTGAGGATCTGAGAGAACTTCGTAAGCCTGTTGGATCAATTTAAATGTTTCTGTGGCTTGGATTATATTGTCCAGGTTTTTATCTGTAAATAGCAGACCAAAACATAGGAAGCACTGAGTGGGAAATTATCATTTTCTTTTCAATTCTTTCCTAATATATATTCGACTTCCAATTTCGATACTATTAATATTATTGTTCTTAACTTCATTAATATTTAGATGAATTTAATTTAATTTTTATTAGTCTTTTAATTTACTTATTAATTAATATAAAGAATTAATACTAATATTATTATTATTATTATTATTATTATTATTATTATTATTATTATAAGCTATTTTTATTCTCCACATATAATAGCGTTATTCAGAAGACGTGCTAGAAGAACCAGAACTCTGCAAAATAAGCAGTTCAGTTATTAATTCGATCGATAGTCGCGCTACATGAGAGTAGCGCCATGCGGAAAATGATCTACCAGGCGTGCGAAAATATCAAAACTGAAATGCGATTGTAATATGGCAGAGAAACATTTACATTTCTAATACATAACTTAGTAGGATAAATTCGCATTAGCCCCTAGATTATTAATTATACATTAATAAAAACAATTGGAGCTATTAAATTGGAGCTATATATTGGCAGAAACAAATACGCGCCATGGCTTTTGAAGATAATAACCTATTTGACCGGATCAGATAAAATTCACACGATATTTAAAAAGGTGCAAGAAACTAACGAAATTTTTTTGAAGACATTCGATCCTGCAAAGACCGGAGAAAGTGTCAATAAAGTTTACTAGTGAGGCATTGTTTCAAAACCGGTTTGGTATCAGATAATCGCTTTTGACGATTTGACCGAAATTTTCATTGGAACAATATATTTTAGATGCGGCACAATAGCCTATTTGCTTGAGCGAACGCCATCCTTACATACATGGTGAAATGAACCGGCTTCCCATAATTCCGTTTACATACGAGAATTAATCATACTGGTTCCCCCATACTAAAAGCCCATTGGATTTAGAATGTCCAACATCACTCGTCATGCTGAAATCTCGGTTTTACCTGGATGCCATTTCAACGCAAGTTTTCTGTAGGCTAATTTCAGTTCACCATCACTTGCAGTTCTTTCCACCTCCAGAAGTTCGTAGTAACACTTCATTTTGCATTCTTTCCTTACCCAAACATACCAAAATCGCTATTGTGAATTTGAACACATAAAGACAACAAAATAGTTTCACGATGAGTAAAAAAAGCTCTTGACAAGCACAGCTGGCTGAACTGTTGCCAGAAGATAAAATATCACCCGCACAGCTGATGCCTCCGCTGTTTCCATAAGCACACGTTGTGCTTGGACCGCCTGGGTAGCCGCTCGAAGTAAACATAACAGCAGACGAACGACTCTAACACAACTCGCGCCGAGACGGTCTTCAACATTTAGGTCAAGAATTTCCACGAGCAAAAGTATAGCGTGCGCGCCACGCAAGATTGGAAGCTTCGCGAAATTCTGGAAGAAATAGTTTACAATCATATATAAAAAAAAATTAGTGAATGTATGAGTGACAACTTGTACTTAGCATAGAGAAAAAGAGAACACGTCTTGTTGTCGAAAACTGAAATCTTTTGCACTGGGGAGTCAAGAATCTGCGTCCGTCATTTCTTCTTAGGCTTATGTAGTTCATGCAATTATTCATTCCCTTTATAGCCTTTTCACGAAAGGTACTTTGCAAATTGATGTTTATAACTATCCACCGCATGCATTATCTTTGGAAAAAATAAATAGACTTTATGTTAAATTTTCTGACTGCCGGTGGTTTACCGGATCCTGAACAGCACGATCTCATAGGGATAAGTCCATGACCATAGAGCTTGTTACTATGGCCGACAAATGAATGAGCTATAAGAACAAACGCTTTGGCTGTATTTATTTTAACTTCCTAAAATTGTTTGATTGAGAAAATTACTATGATAATGAATCTGCACAAGCTAAACATTAAAATCTCACCATGAAATAGATCGCTAGCTGCTCAAAAGGCAAATAGTTTTATACCAAGGTGAGTGACAATATTAGCCTTCAAACAGGCTGTCACTGACAGGCTACTAGCAGGCGTGATTCACAAGCTGAAACTATACGGCACGACTGTCAGTGTAAGTAAGAGGTTACAAAATTATTACGGCAAACCTTATAAATTGCCGTCGTGGTGTCAGATTAACGATATGTTTTTTCCTGTTGTGAATGTGCAGTTTTGAGCTTTAGTCTTATCCAACGCACGAATAGGTTTTACGGTGATGTAGTTTAGTTTGTAAATTATCGAAAAAAATCTAGAGGTCCTTTTTACTTCCATCTTAACTTTGCCATTCATATCGTGAGCAGCATAAGCAGGAAAACGTGCGAGTTCAGTTTGTAGTACTTATTGCCCGTTATTCTATCACAAAGCCGTCCAAGAATTACTTAAACTCAAGTGCCTAGTGTTATCCAAGCTAGTTTATTGTTTTGTGGCATAAGGCCATACCTCAAACAACATACTGACGCCATTGGGCGGGCGTACTTCTTAATAAGTTTCTGAGAAGTCCATAGTAGGTGGAGTATATCATTATCTAATGATGACATAACTTTGCTGGCTACCAGTTTTTCGCTTTATATCGCTGACATTTTCATGTACAACTTATTCTGTAAACTTTACGTCCTTAAACAACCTGAAAATATTACCATGCTACACAGCAGTTGAACTATAGCTCTTTAGGGACTGCTTGACGACGTGTTGTGACTTCCATTTCGAACTATGAATTATTAACTAACTTTTACTTATCAAAGTGCTACATTATTATTAGAATTGATCATACATCTTTCATATGTTCAAGCAAAATTTAGTCCATGGTTTGAAAACTTCATTCAACATTATTAAAATCTCGGCATCTCTAGCAATGCAAAGATTGTATCTTGACTCATTTCATGAATTGAGCCATCGCGGTTAATAGAACGGCTAATATCACAGCGAAAAACAGACCTACAGGAAAAACAAATTGTTACGTGTTTATTTCTGTTTCGTGAAATTCTAACATCATACACTTCAATGAATTTCCACGAAAACACTTTCAAGTTTATTGATTACTTTTCTCCGCGTTATCCATCTCCATTTTCGATCACTCTAGAGAGGTGGGAGTGACAAAGGAAGTGAGACGGACCTATCAACCAGCGCATCCGCATTGGTAGTAAGACTGAACTTGAGGAGGGAACTTGCATGGGAAGTATAACATATGGCTCGCTTGAGAAAAGGTGATAACATAATCTATACCACTCCAACCTACAATGAGATCATCTTGCTGAGAAATGATGCAATGCATCATTTGTAATTTTCCTCGTTATTTATTCTTCAGCTAAGGTGGATGTGAATACAATTTACATTGCACAGGAGTATTGGACGTGAGGGGCGCCCCGGTACGGCTGACAGGAGGCCCCAGCAGAAGACCAGTAACCCCCTGTGGACAAAAATGAAAACATCAATGGCGTTAGTGACCAAAAAAGCACACCTTTGACGTTTCTTGGCACATACTAACTGCTTAAGCTCGACTGGTTGAATATGATGCAGGTCAATTTCAAGAGATGTTCATATATTCTGCTATTTCGTTCTGTTAAATAGGGACGTACCTAAACGCAGCATTTAATGGGTGTACTTAAACACAGCATTTCATGGGCGTGCCTAAACACAACATTTCAGGATCTTACCATTGAAATAAGCATTGTTTCGGACATAATAACTATGTAACACACTGCTCGCATGGATACATTTGTATCATCTGTGCGGTAGTTCACGACTATGAAAAAAATCCTATGAGTTTTAGATAACTTTTGAAATGCTGCTGGTATAGGTACAATTTGCAAGTTAAAGGTCTCCAGTTATTGAAATGTTTCGAAAAAGCGCGAGCAGAATCCTCAAATAATATGAATCTGCAAAATGTAAGCCCAAGTTGTCTCATTTTGATTTGTTTCAAATTAGTTTTCATATCCACATTTCTCATGTATCGTATGATAGACGTATCTCAATTAGGAGTCGTCGGGGTATAAAGCTAAATATTTAGTACGGTGTCGGTAGCAGTCTAGGAAAAGAGCAATTTAGATACGGCTGTTCAGGGCAATAATAAAGCAGTTGGCGACGCCATAGCACAATTATCGGAAGTTTGAACATGCCAACCTGATGAAAAATCCATCGGTGAAATCTTTCTGCTCGTAGATCCTGGAGAATAGACCTGGGGAGCGAGGAAGAGGTCGCTGTGGTGGAGTCGATAATCACTAGCCGATGGCGCCCCCAAAGGCGGCGCACCCTGCAGCGATTGTTGCTGCTGAGCTGCCGATAGGCCGGCAAAGTCGAATTTGTACGCGTACCGTTTGCCGTGAACCTTTGACATTATATTTTTATCATAATAATACCTGAAAATTCAGTGCAACTGAATTAAACTCGGTTTCATTGATTACTGTTATGAAAAACGCATAGTCAATTACTCTGTATATGCAACCAAACAATTAAACATTTAGTCAACAAGGGAACATACCTGAAATAGGAAAAAATCATCTTTACTACTCTTTCAAAGTAGAAACTAAAACTTTAGGCAGTGCCCTTTTATCCAGGTAGACATTTCATATAAGTTTTTTCGTGGTAATTTTTTGATGATTTCCGCCGTCATCGAGATCTATCGTGATCTATGTCATGGCTGATTTCGCCATCTAAATGTGATAATCATGTGATTTAATCTGGTTAGAATAACAAAAATTTTTGTTCTAACAGCTATACAAGCCACTGGCAATAAATTACATTGTTTATTGTTTCAACAGTTCGGCTTCACACTTGATACATCAGCTTAATTGCTTTGTACTTTTGTTCCCTATACAATTTCTTAAGTAGCTATGAGCCTGACTTTATCTGGAAAACGTAATATGTAGTGAACAACATGATTGATATTATATATTACTGAGTATGCAAAGTGTTAGCATAATTTGGCCTGTGTTGCCTGTATCAAGAAGAAGCCCTTCGACTTACCTAAGTGCTCTAGAAAGTTTGTCATAATTCATGTTGGGCTTGGATTTGCGCTCGCCCCAGCGTCGTGCCACTTCATCCGGGTCTGTGAGTTTGAATTCGCCATTTTGACCCTCCCATGCGATGCAGTGGCCGTGTGACGGTGGGTCAGAAAGCAATTCGAGCAGAAACTGCCACAGCTGGATCTGGCCGCCGGACACGGGAGGACCTGCCCCTAGAGTACCAGGTACATGGGCTCCTCCACCTGTAAGCCGATTAAATGTAACATATCATTGTGTTTACGTGAATATTTCAATATAGCGTCTACCCTGTTGCTCATTATATCACATCTAGTACGCAGGCATCCTTGATTCCATACGCATTCAATACTTTTTGATTCATTACTTCCAATTACGACTCGAGTAGCTATGACGCGTACACCGATCCAGGGTAATCCGTTAAACGAGATGAGGCTATTGTTTGACCCATCAGAACCACAACTCCTACCACAAACGCCTCGTAACTGAGATACTTTTCGATATTCCATTTCAAACGTGTGTATATCACCCGTGCTCGAGTATATCTTAATTAAGGGAGGATTTGTCCAAGGTTCGTTTAATTTCTGCATAAACGTTTCTATCTATGGAACTGAGAGTAAAGACCAGACATGGCCGTGTGGTGGCTGATTGCGATGTCGATGCATTGATTTCCTTATCTGTGTCATTATCACAATTCAGTCTTTAATACGCTACGATTGCAACGTCGGTGTAGACGGTTGTTTCCACCTAGCTCCGCAGAGAGGCGAGTGAGATATCTCTTCATAGAATACTTAATGAGACATTATCTCCTATCCGACGCTTAACGTCTCAGCCGCATTATCGTATAATTCCTACTACGAGCAGTGGTCGTATTAATATCGTTATAATCATGATTATCTTAATATGCTCTCATCCAAGCTACCTAGCAAGCCGTAGTTTGACTCCAACCAGGAGATTACTCCCATGGTAAGGAGCACCCGTCTGCCATGAAATCACATATGCGAGACGTGACATCTATGTTCGCGTATTATAATGTATAAGGGGCGGGATGGTTTCTTGGAGAGGCCTACCTCTGCAATCTAGTTGGCTTGCTCGAATACAGCTCTGCGATGGTGGAAGTGGAAAAAGCCGGCGAAGTAAAGTGAAGCGAAAGAGACGTGCATTGAGATCCAGGACCGAACGAATCTCCTAGCGAGAAGAAGAGAGAGTGAACACGCAGAGGCAAAGGATAGCTCTCATCGTCGGAGCGATGGGGCAAGGTATTCCTGCCCATGCTGAAGGTGAGACATCGTCCTCAGCTAATCCCTCATTTACATTGCGCGTTCATCCACTGCCAAGCGTTCACTCATCTGATTCCCTTTATAGTAGGCAGGGAACAGGGATGATCAACTGCGCTATCAATGTTTCATACGCCGAAGTCGCTGAGGCTCGATGAGCGAACATCGCTAGATTGATTATATTTGTGAATAACAAAGTATAACAACAAACGCGAAAAAGCTTAAAAGGCCGTGTGTATAATGTTCTCCGTAGCCGTGTTTTCTCTGGTAAAGAGAAACGTGCGGAAATCACCTTCACGCGTTTAATTGAATACGGAAGCTGGCAGTTTTTTCGAGGGCAGCAACGCTGCGATACAAACAAATGATACACCGCGTTTTGAGAAATGGATTAAACCTTTGAAGTACCA
Organism: Tropilaelaps mercedesae; assembly: GCA_002081605.1. Lineage (NCBI taxonomy): Eukaryota > Metazoa > Arthropoda > Arachnida > Mesostigmata > Laelapidae > Tropilaelaps > Tropilaelaps mercedesae. Next base: position 31,703 of record MNPL01010014.1, read on the forward strand.
ATGCCCATGTACTGCATGTGCAATTAAATGTGTATCGTCCAACTTACCTAACTAGTACAATCGCTGAACTAAATGTCCTTCGACAGACTCTACTTCAGTACGATGTACGATCCATTACGTCACTGACTGGAATATATATATCAATATGTGCCCCTATAGCGTGCTCACTGCTAGCCACCATCTAAGACAACCCACCAGAGATGATTGATGACCGCGACAGACAGTTGCACCGCTAAGTATCTAGTCTTTTCTCTTTTTCTTTCTGTCTGTCCTCACTTTCACGATTTCCTCCTATGATCGGACTTCATCTAGAAGTGCGAGAATTTGCCTCGAAGAAGATTCCTGTCGGCTGCGGAACTGGTGCTAAGAAATAGCTTCTCAAGGATGAGTTCGAGTAACCTCAGCGGGTGTCACTGAGCTAGGGGATTACCCTCTCCTACGTCTCGCTCCTCTCCTAGCAAAACCCCTCCTATAAATACCGCCACAACACAGCGGGGTACACATTAAGAGCGAGTTTGCCTGTCAACAGGGATCACCATCGACTACATACTCGAGTGTCGGCGGTCGTTCGACAGAAAGATGGTCTCGACGCCATATATATATATATATATATATATATATATATATGTGTCTGTGTGTGTATAGATGGAGTCGGTTCTTCTCCCCATAAACCCGTTCATAACGCAAAGTTTATACATTTCCATTTTTAACTTGGCCTAACCCATACGAACGGATTCACTCGCTAGTGAAATCGCCCTTTAAATACATAGCAGTGCATCCTTCAAAACGAACTGGCGAAAGAACGAGTGGTGTGGTCTAGCGCACTACATCAAATAACTGGAGATCGGCTTCATCGATTGCATATTAGTAGAATAGGCTATCCGCTCGTAACGTCTTTTTCACAACTCGCATTTGTCATAAGTGTATATACGTGAACCTCTGGAGGGATCCAGAGCGTGTACGGATCTTGACAAACTGTCATTTGTTTTTTACACTGTTTAAATGAGCCTTTTTTTGTTTCTTCAGTGGAAATAAAAGATAATAGTGAACATTTCAATGTACTGAAATGATGAATCCGATGTACAACGGATGCTTGAGCTCTACAGCATCTGTTCTTGAGGGGAAGTTAGAATACGAGTTCTTGTTGTGTACAGCCAGCGCGACTCAATCTTTGATTCATCATTATTATCGTTATTGTTGTTTGTGACAAGGAACAATTTAGGTAGATTGTTCGCTGGAATCGTTTAATTTTCTACTTACTCGATTTACTAAAGCTTCGCGTAGATTTAGACATATATAGTAAATCCGAAATAGCGTACTTGCAATACAAGTACACCCCTATTGACGCTAAAAACAAGTCAAACATGTTACAGTCACCGCAGTTTCCGGCTTAACATGAATCCTACCTGTTTGAGTTTCAAAGAAGTTGAACCCATTTTTATACATCTGCACTAAAATTATTTGAAACGCTTGATAGATTTGCCGCTCAAAGCTGTTGCGTTAAGACAATTGTTTGAATGGAAGCTACTGCCATGGCCATCCCAATTTCGAAACGTTATATAACTTCAAATTTGCCTACACAGCCAAAGAGCTTACACGGAAACACACTGACGAGCACTAACTGATTGAAACAAACGATACGATGCAATCAGGTATTCAAATCAAACCACTTAGTGCAGTTGACGTAAGCCAGCTGGCATCGACACGATTACCTCCAGAATTTCTAGCGTCTGTTCGAGATTCTCTATCCGTGTCATCTGAAAGCAGGAAATTAATCAAGCGTCTGTAAGTTGCATCACAAGATGTTGAGCAGAGAAGACAGCAACGTCAGATTCTACTAGATACACAAATTATTGGCAAAGGTAGAGTTCGTGAAACGTCAATCTACGTAGATCGTTCAAGCGTATAATTTACACTGGGTTACGTGGGAACAGTGAAACGACCCCCCCGGTTGCGCTGTGCCAAACATTATTTGCAGGTAGGAAAAACGCTCGTGTGCTCGTACGTCGGATGGTAGAATCACGAAGAAAAGAATTCAATTCAAATCGGAGTACATAGACCCAATGTACATGTTCTTCTCTTTATAAATTATAGCCTGATCTGGAAGACTTCAAAGTGTATTCCTCGAGAACGATAGGATAGAGGTGGAGAGACGATGGACAGACTATGGTAGAATAACTTGAACCAATTACCAATGATTGAATAACGTTGTTTAGCAACTGTCTTCAGAATAAACGAAAACAAAATATCAATTTGACGAGTTTAGGCCACGTAGCTTTTCCGCGGTTTGAGGTTCAAGTTAGTTCAAAGGGTAATTCGACCATTTGTGGTAAAGAATGCCGGTCTTAAAACGTCCCGAAAAGCTATTAAAATAATGTTGGGCTTTTCAGTCGCCTAATGACCTCAAGATTCGCGTTCATTAAGTTCTAGGGTTTGCAGTCCAAAACACTCCGTTATGACTGCATAGAGTAAAGCACATTCGTACATATTAAGGAAAACCGACTCCTCAATGGCAGCCTCTAATATGGTGGATATCCGTGAAAAATGCTTATATAATAGCTTTGTGGAAGTAAGAACGAAACCTGTCTTTTAATTTTTTAATTCGCACACATCGTATATACATTTTTCTTGATGATCTCCTCTTCAAAATCCGACAAGATGGTACTCACCCATAAACTGAGTCAAAGTACTGACCGTGGAAGTCACTTGAGGTATATAGACCCTGACAAAATAAAATTAGTGGTTTTTCGAAGACGCAATAAAAAAATCTTGATTTAAACCGGATGGTGAAAAACACTAAATCTTACATATGTCCTCATCAAGGATAAAAAGCGTCAGGGTTTCATAATAAGGAGACCATCCCAAGTTGATCGATATTTTTTTGAAGTAAAATAGGAGCGAGCAATAAAGTAAAACGAATCGGGCAGAACCCTCGAGATGTCCCCGTGAGGGCTATGTAGTCGGTAGCGTTTCATACTTTTCCTTAGTCGTAAACATTCATCGTTAAATTTTAATGTGATTCGAATAACCAGACTCACACGCATTAGGAACGCTTGTCTAGAGCGGGTCCTTCTTGAAACGTCATTGAAAGGCTTTAGTTTATATTTTACCGCGCCTCATTTGGATCAGATCTTTTCTCAGAGCGTTATCTAATACTGCACGCCGTTAGCCACTTGTTCTTCATTATTCTTCAGATTTTTTTCGAATGAGTTTAAATGGAATGTTCACGTCAGGTTAGCGGGTAATCACTTTGTTGGCACGTTCAGAATCAAAAATAACACTGTCACCGACACCAAAAGCTTATCGAAGGGTAGTTAATGTACGATTGAGAGGTAAACGGAAGAGGTGACGTAGGCTGCGAGATAGAAAAGGCTGAAATTTCCGATTCGAGTAGAAATAGAGCGAATTAAAGAGCACCAGGTGAAGTTTCGACACCCGCAGATCACGGACAGTTCAACATTTAAGCAATTCTGCAACATTCGCACAGTTGAATACCATCATGCGGCCGAGCTGTTTTTTCTTGACCGTAGCAACGCAATGCCACCAAATTCTTAAAAGAGCCGTTTGTGCCTTGACGGAGAAATTAAGCATGTAGCATGTAAGCGTGAAAACATGTAGCTACCGACGACTTCGCCTGAAAAACTAAACGACACGGGACATCTGCAATCCCGGCTAATATACTCTCTGTCTTAACACTTTCAAGCACGGTCACGTTTAGCGCCGCTATCCAAACGATGAGCTACATTATTTGCAACACTATCCTGAGTAGGAGAAAGCATGTGACGGACGTTTTGGTCCTGGCGCTCAATTGGGGCCACTAGACGGGCGATCCTTTAGGGCAGTCGCTGATGGTCAATGGCGACGTTTCCCAGAGAGTAAGCGGTGGCCAGGCACTCAAGTCAATTGCGAACGAAGATAATCCTTTGCCCGTGCGACTCGCTCGCCCCACGACTCGCGGCTCGACCGGAAACCCCAAAGGAAACGGGTCCGCCAGCTGGGTCGCCGAGTCCAGCGAGTTTGCACGGCTGCCGCTCGGAGTGCCGGAACCCCATCCGGAAGAGCGGGTTCCGGCTGGTTCCCTTGAGAACTCGCAGAGGCAAACGGCAGTTCAGCCACTACCAGACGCGCCTCGTCGGCGTCGGGTCGGACACTCGGCGGCGACACCTCTCGTTCAGGGTAAACACAGCCTGCCCGAATGTAAACTAGGCTATCTTCTGGTCGACGTTCTGTCAACGGCAGAATGCGTCCGCGATCAATGCGAATCGTGCAAACGCAACTTACCGGCCGAAGAGTGAGTCTGAGTTGCTGAGGAGTTGCTGTTTTGCTGTAGCGGCTGCTGCCCGTACAGGTACGGTGGATGCCATTTCTTGAGGAAATCAGCTTCGCCGCCGGCATCAGAGCCCTGCGGCTCCATGTTAAGGGCTTGAGGGAGCGCTGGACCAGAGGTCCTCGGAGTATGGAGGCCGGAGGACTCCTTTCCCGACGGAAGGAAGTGGCAAATGACATTTTGCCGCCAAAAATTTACCACTAGCACCTTGGTTTCCTTCGTTGACTTGCTTGCCCCCTTCCTTCCTTGGATCGGTAGAGAGAGAGTTCTTTCTAGGGTGCTTTTTTGTGGGAGGGCTTGTCACGACGTCACAACTGGCCTCACTTAGATCCAAGATCCTCATCGGCCCCCTGACACAACCCCCAAATGGCCCCGAAACGGTTATGATACTTGCACGGAACGAGTGCGAAGATGCCGTGCGTATGTCTTTCGACCGATAGAGGCATCGTTCCCTGCCGAGATGCCCCGCCTTCTGCTCCAACCAAGGCGCCACAGAGGGCGTGGTTTTAGATCACGTGGGAACAAGCAGGGCCAGTGCACTAGAAGAGACGGCTGGACTTCCGTGCACGCCAACCAAATGGCCTGATTAAATGGTAAACCTCATAAACCTCAATCCACGACCATTGCCGCAGGGAAACCAGCAGGTTGAAGGTAGAAAACCGTAGACTGATTTGAGAATCGACATACTTGTATATACAGATAGGGCGGCGCGTAAAAACTAGGCATTTACAAAAGGCAGTCATCTGGCAGTGTGATGTTTAACAAAGCGTAACACCTTGAATTAAGACTCAAATCAAATTGAAACTGGCATGATAAAAAAACTAGCTGTTCTAGGCTAAAGCTACAGGGGGCTTCGATCTGAGCTACTATTATTGAGCATATTTATCTATCCACCTGCATATGACAGTTTATAGAGTCCTAAGGTATGCTTAAAAAAAGTATGTGATCCAGTAAATACAAAACTAACTCAACAGGTTAGTGAGTATAAAAAAGATTGCTTTCAAAAATAGAAGTATCATCCCGCTTAAAAACCAATTCGATGGGCAGCGTCAGCCAAAGACTTAGGCGTAATCTTCCGTTTTTGCCGACCTCGATTTTATACATTTAGGGCGATACAAAAGTTGCTGTAATTTTCTCAGACGTTCATAAAATCGTTTATGGTTAATACTTTTCTATATCTATTTATTTGAAAGCTTCGTTTAAAAAACTCTCGTAAGAGTTTTATTTAATAAGTTTTATTTAATAAATAGATGTATTAATGTATGAAACCTCCAAAATATCACATAAGAACGTAATTGTAACAAAGAAAACCCAAGTTTTAAATAGGCTTTGATCCGGTTTTCAGGACTATAGTGAATAATATTAAAAAAGCTAAACACCTTTTTTATGTCTTATTATTACTCTTGCAACCATTTTGTATTTTAAGAGTTGACCATTTTGTTTGTCGCATTGGGTTCATAGGTCACAATCGGAGTTTGGAGTAGAAGTTTCGCACAAGGTACCTCGATTCGGTCTCGTATTCATATTTTGCAGACCTATCGATGATTCTTTAAGAAGTCAGTTACGCAGCCTTCTCTAGCAAATGGTCACATCATAATCAAATATTGTGTAGAGTAATCACTTTGCTGCAACTAAATCACAAGCAACTTCTCCGCACAAATAATATTAGTTTAATGAGAATTGGATATACCATACAATGGTTCCTTAAAGAGAGGGTATATGCTACCGGTGCAGATCCAAAAAATGGACTTATCAAATGCCTTCAAGATAAATTTGTTAGTTAAAATATCCTTAAAATATAGTTATGCTTAGGAAAGTAAAGGAAATTCTTTTTGCAGAACAAATATGAGAGTAATTTACCCTTACATTATTATCATCTCACCACATTATTTCATTCTGCTTCCGTATAAATTCTGTGTAAGTTCTTCGAGAACATACTGCCTCTGTACGTTCTTGCGACGGCAATATATAGTCCATATATCTAATAATTTATGTTAATGATATTGGTTTCACCTGATTGACAATTTGTAAATAATCATGCTATTTTTTTTGGAATTTTATGGAATCCACTGGTCGTACTGCGTTGGTATCTACTTTTTGACTTGAAATTTGGGTTTTTTTAGCCAGTACAAGACATGACTGCAAAACATTTGGTCTATATGGACTTATTTGGTTTCTATTATTTTTTGCCGCGCTAAGAAGAGTAGACGGGTTTTTACAGCTAAACGAGCTGTCAGCCAACGAAACTTGTCTAAAAGCTTTGTTTAAAAGATAGTCTAAAAGTATTTAGGTATCGCTATGAACGTTTTGGATAACTTAGATAAAGGCCGGAATGAGTGAAATATAGATCTGATATTAGCGGGTGTGTGTTTTGCCATTACCAGATATTCTTCAAGCAAAGCTTTGCTGTGTTTGCACGAGATATTAGCTTGATCGAAGGAGGCGAGCACTGGTTTGCGGTCCTCACTAACCGCTATGAAACAGGATGAATGCAAAAGCTCGTACTTCTGAGGAAAATCAGTGACTGTGGCTCACTTAGATGAGTCGAAAAATTATCCCAAAAGGTCGAGAGATTTGAGCGGTGTTTTTAGTAATGACAATCATAAAACAGCAATAACAATTTTCCTCTTTGTTTAGAAGTAAGCATCCTTTGATGCTAATGGATAGTTCTGCACTCCTTCGAACCGCTTTTTCAGCTGACACTGTAACGCAATTCATTTTAAAGTTTGAAATACACCGAAAAGTCAGACCAATATTATCTCGTTTAAATATAGCGAATACGGTCTTTAGATCGCAAATAGTTCCATCAAGGCTAATGCACTTTATTAAATAACACGCTACACAGTTTTTGATTTTCTTGTTTGAATGGTATGTGTTTTGAAGAAATATCTTATTGTTACGAATAGAATATGTTTTGTATCTGGCTACGTTGCTATGCTAATTAAACAAGACAGGGAACGCTAATTAGCCGCGATTGCTGCAAACATTTTACTGGATCGTGCGTATTCTGGTTATCTGATTATAAGCGGGGCAAATTTATGATTTCCATTACCACACTATACGTTTCTCTGTTTCCAAACGAGATGTGTTCTTGTATTGGCGAAGCCCCCAACACGCATCCATGTTTCCTGACAATGAGGCAAAGGCCAATTCACGTAAAAAAAGTCCTTGTACCGCTTAGCTGCATATCATCTACCGCGCAATCGCGGAGGTCTCCATCTAACTATGCTTCTTTCGGTATTTGCTCTTTCGCTCTCTCTCTCCCTGGTTAGATAATGTATTCTAGTCGGATAAAAGAGTGCGCAATAGTGTACAGGAGCACGAGCTGGTTGCAGCAGAAAGAATAAATCGGGGACGTTGCTGACTAAAAGTGAGAGTAGCAGCAGAACGATAGAAGGAGCAAAGAGAAATCTAGAGAGTGAGAGAGAGGTCTAAAGACGCTGGCACACACTCTTAGAGGAGAGGTCCGTTCCTCACTCCAGCCCTAGCTTACCAGGGTGCTCCCTGTTCCCTCCTGACGATGCCCTCCTTGTGCAGCAATAGGGAGTCATCGAGAAGTCGAGAAGCATGGGGCTCAAGAGCTCAAACGCAGCGGGATATACGCTCAGCGACTGGGTTCCACCCGCCTTCGAAATCACTCGGCCACCGGCGACCAGTAAGCAGGCAGGGCCCTGCGGGCATGCGGTTGCTCCGAGAATCTTCAAGTATGTCTCCTGCCATAGGGAAGCAGTAAGGCTCGATAGATCGACGTGTGGGAGGTGCGTAGCCGACAAACCACTGAAATGGATCGGAACCCAAACCAGACGCCACTTGATCGGTTGCAACGCCAAAGAAGTCTGTCTTACGGTGGCTTGCCTGCAGAGTCCAGATCGAACGGCTAAACATTAGAGGTGAGTTCTCAAGCGTCCTGCCGAATTGCTGAACAGCTTGCGGCTGTATGTCGCTGAACATTGACAGTGGCAAGTTGAGAGGGATCTAGGCATGATGAAGTGGCCTGAGATTTACCGGCACGATTTACCAGAACCTTCAGCTCTTCCTCATTCGTACATCGGCAACGACGAATGACCTACATAGCGGAAAAAGTCTGCTCTGACGTGGCTTAGTTTAAAGGGATTATCTGAAACAAGCGAAAATGATTCGCCGCTATGCATACGAGTGCAACTTTGGTGATGAGAACTAATTGGGTACCTAACAATTAACAAATCGACAAAATGGCGAAAAAAAATTTATTGATAAAGAAGAATTGCCACCAGCAAATGTGATACTAGTGTCTTGCTTTCTGTACAGTTGTAACCGGCTGCCCAGCGTGAAACAAAAGAACGTTGGAAAGTTAACTACAACCTTTATTGGCCTCAAAACTGTCTATCTTTTTTTTAGTCGAACCATCTTTTCCTTCTTTGTGAAACCGTTAAACTACCAACAAATTGTTAATCTATGGTTTTACATCTAGGTACGTTTTAGAGCTCCGAACATGCTTGCTTACGGCGTAACCTGGCTAAATACGAACGCCAAGACAGAAAGGCTCTACCGGTGTTGAAGTATTTGAATTTATAGCCGAGATAGGTACGGTAAATGTTTTTCAGGCGGTAAAAGCAGTACCGTGGAGGTGGAATGTTGATTAATGGTTAACCTTCAAAAATATTTTTTAGATGGTAAAAACGAACACAGGTCACCAATCTCCTCCGTTGTACATTTACATTTATAGGGCCCGTTTCACGATTAATGCAATTTGTTTATTTACGTTCAATGCAAAAAAGGCTACGCCATTAAATATGGGCTGATGGTTAGCCCCAAAAATTTTTAGCTGGTAAAAATATTCTGACACACGTTACTCTTATTTAAATTCTAAGAGGTTATTAAGATTAGAATCGGAACGTAAAGACATGTGTCTTGACAACTCTCGAAGAAATTTAGTTAAGAAAGCTACATTTCATCCGATGCGCCGCATGTCTTAGCGTGCACTCAAATAGCTGTCGAAAAGTCACATGGGCTGATTACACCAAGGACCGGTGTTCATAATGTTATGTGTTGTCATGCAAGCTTATCATTTTTTAAGTGAACAGTACGTGGGCATCATAATTTTGTTTTCCCTACCTGGAGCTCTTTCAACACATTTTAATTAATTCTAGAGTTTTTGCTAGCCAACTTGGCCACCGATTGCCTTTCCTTTTAACTGGCCAGTTACCAATGCTTTTTCGTTGGTTCGCTCTTCGCTGAATACTCTCACAGAAAATCAAGTACAGACACACACGCACACACACGTTCTCACAGCAAACGCCTTCAATCAGAGCTGTTGCTTCTGGACGCCAAAAGCGATCCTTATCTTATCGCCCGAAAGGCACCGAGGGATAGCTGAGAGGGCTGCCAAAGAAGGGGAAACGCGAAAGACGAGTCGGTCAGTTAGGATATGTGTACAGGAGCTGGACGCCAATCTTCGTGACCTCTTCTTGCTCGATCCTAGACGCCACCTTTAGCCTGGTTACTCTACCTGGCAGATCGCTCGCGGTGAGCAAGACTTTTCCAAGTCCTCCCCGCCTACCACCCACGCTCGCTGCCTTATCAAGCGGCGTGCAAGTCTTTACCAGGGACGGCTTGGGGAGCAACGGGGCGCTCCGAATCGAACGGGTAGTATTATATGGCAAGCACGAAGACCAACAGGCTCAGGAGTCGCTCAGGATGACGCTGAAAAAGGGGGGGGTGTTCCTTGGGCGGTGGGTAGTAGCAATCTGTGATGGGTGATCGGGTGAACATCAAAGAAGCCTGGTCACTGTTGAGCACGCCAGTCTGACGTCGCTACAACAGGCGAAGACCAAAGGGCAGGCACCCTTTACGAGGTGCCCCGTCTCAAAACAGGGGCATTGATGGACAACAATGAGCTAGCTGTTGACGCCGTGGGTGAGCTAGTAAATGGGCGCAGTTGGGCCGCGTTATCACGGCCGAGGTGTATTTCGAGTAGGGCGTCGAAATAGAGTTGACGATATTTGTTCAGAAATAATAACCTACCAACTCGTTGGATCTAGCTGCTGTCGAAATACTGGCGGCGAGAGGTTGAGAAGAGGTTCGTATTACGGTCGATAACAGGAACCTAAACGGATAAGCTACTACACTGTGTCCAATGCGAATGAAGGCCAAGTGGGTTAGTTGGTTATCGTCGTAGCAGGAAAGCAGCGACCAAAGTCACAGCGGTCGGTACACTGATGTAAAGCGATGAATATTCAAAGCAATGCAGGCGGAGAGATGAATTTGGTGTGGCAATACTTCGTTTTCGATGCGTCGTTTAAATGACTAATGGTAAAACCGCTTTTCTTTACCTTTCTCTAATCAAAATTTGTCTCTGATGATTTGTCTCTACATATAGCGTAGTAATAGCGCATGCGTCCTTAACGAGATACTCAGTGATTGGCTGGTGCTTGCGATAGCCAAATGTAAATAAAAACATCAGGAGATGTTCAACCTTCTGTGAAAAATTACAACAATATTTTTTTTTGGGTCATTAATTCTTATTTCGTGCGTCTATAAGCGAAGACTATAAATACTCTCATACCTAAAAACGACTTATAAATGCCTTTATTACAAATATCTCTCTGACATATCGAGCTACTCATCTTTATGGTAACCGTTACAATCTAATTCGGCTTCTAGGATTGTGTGCCTGGAGCTTTTTAGATAATCCACTTTTGTAACTTATAAAACAATGAACGTACGCGATATTTCAGTTTGCCGATAAACAAACTGAGCTTCTTCTTTGGCATTGGATTCAACGGTAGCAAACTAATTCTTTTTAGAAAACGAACTTTTTAGACATTAGAATCACTTGAAGAGGTCATAAATACACTCAAAATGTTGTAACTTCCTATAAAACAAAGCTATGTTTCGTTGTACGATAAAGCTCTAAGCTACCAGCTGGACCAATGCTTTCCTCCGAAACTATTCTGCTACATTCTACGTCGTCTCCAGATTGACAATGGCACCACGTTAACACTACAACAAGCAGACCCAATAAAACCAAGGTCGCGATGCAGGCACACGTTCCCCTTTTGTTATACGCCAAACTTCTGGATCGTTTAGGTGCCGAGTACATGTGCGTTGCAAGCACGCCCGATGTCCCGCTCTTAAGGTCAGTGATAAGTGCGAAGCGTCGACATTCATCTAGGCAACCCCTCCTTGTTCGACACCGTTAACTGAGTGTCATCGAAAATTGGGCAGCTGATACGCCAAGACAGATGAGATTGTGGAACGCTACGCGTTCAACTTGCATCGCACGAGAATAGTGGGGCGTTCCGGCGTTGGCTCGGGCTATGCAGTTTCATTGTCATCGGCGCCTACCCGGCGTTGATCGCCGTTATGTCCGTTCGGCTGGCGGCACTCGCAGACTCGACCCTCACGCTTGGCGTATCTTTGCAGTGGCTGTGCCCTGGCATTCTCCTTTCTTGTCTCATGAACTTAGCTCGCCTTCCCCTTGGATTCGTTCAACCGCAACCCCCGTTTTTTGGGACCGCCTCTGGAAAGGTGTGAGCAGCCTCTTTCCGACTCCGGTATTTGTCGTTGCAGGATCTGTGCACCAAACGCATCTATGTATTTCACTGGTGCTGAGCGTACTGCGTTAGCCACTCGCCACGAGGCCCTGTAAAAGCCTCAGAGTGAACCGTCTTCCATATCCACGGAAACTTACCCTGCCTGCTCGTTATCGGCAGACGGTCCCGGTTTTAGTCCTCAAGGCGTTTACTGGCTGAACAAGCATGGAGAACGACATCAGATATACCCGGTAAGTTTCAGCAAGGGGACTGTCATGAATGTCTAATGTTCTGAGTAATTTTACATCATCTTTACCGAAAGGTGTGCAATAATGATGTAGAATAATTTAAATAGCCGTAGCCGATGATGAGAACCAATTGGATATTGTTTCATGTACTATTCTGCCTTATATATACTATATGCATTACATATATATTACAGATATATACATTACGTGTATATTTATATATGACACTTTGTGTGTATGCTGAAATTCCAAATTCATGTTGTCTTTAATGACAAAATATTTACCAAGCTACGTGGGAATTAACTGTGGGTGTTGAATCGTACAAAACAATCGATACTAGTTGTATAAATATTAGTTTGTAAAAGGTTCCATAAATATGTCGATTGCAGCCTTTCTGGATTAGATGCGGGGCCTAGGTGTCAAAGTCGAGATTCCGTGTCCGATACCCAACTCAAACTCAGTGTCTGGAAATGTATTAAGTACTTAATCGTAGAACTTGGATCAGCCCATCAAGCAGTTAATTTTGTCGTAGCTGATTATAAACGTCAATACTGTTTCACTCACTTCACGACCGTCCTCTTGAATCCATCTCCACCGCGCTTAAAAGCGTTCTTTATAGATGAGAGTAGCATCTACTAATAACTAGTGTATGACGTGCCTAGCAGACGCTGCATCGTTGGACAGTACCGCTAGCGTACGGTACTCTCCACAGCGAGTGTATACCACCTCCTTCCGATTGCGGATTCCAATAATTTCCGAATCAGTTGATAAGGGCGTTTTTTGCTGTCGTTGCCGGCGTTGAATTATTGTGTCATACATGCGCAGCACCAAGGCTCTAGACGTTGGACCCTAACATTTTAAGGTCCAAGAGTTGATGTAGGACATACTCTCCATGAAACATTGCAGTGTGACAAATATACTTCAAATATACTACCCCCTTACTTTATTGCTATCAACGTTGTGGAGCTACTATGTTTAATGAAAGGGAATTTTATTTGATCAGTTACCTTGCCATGAATTTGGAGCAATCGGTTTAGACACACTAGGTGGCGGTCCGCAAATGCTTGGACCAGAGAAAGCGATTTCTGCAAACCAAATTGCCAGGTATATTAACGCAAATATCAAACTACCGCTAATTGGCAGATGATATCTGATGGATTTCCGTTATTACAGGTTCCTGAATTATCTCTCAACTAACGAGACATTCTCCGGCGAAATTGGTCTGGCTCTGTTTGGTCTCGGCAGAGCTGGCACGATACACTTGCAGGTAGGAATTACCAACGTCGCTTTTTTTTCAAATATTGTGCCTTATCTGTTTTTTTCCTATGTTGGATCTTTCTAGCATCTACCACGCGGAAGAGATTTATCGTTCAAGAGGCACGTACTCGTGCCTCTTAAACGCGTTTGTGATGGCATACCTCTCTTAACTTTTATCTGATCAAATAGGCCCTATCGAAATCTAGAATGCACCCCCCTTCGCAGACATACGCAATCTATTGTTGAATGCTCAGGCGAATTAACAAAACTGACAACCAATCAGTACCTGATACCGCTTATAATACGTGAGCCGAACGTGGATGCCCACTTGCGGTGTAGGCACCGAGTCCAGTGAAAAGGTTGGTAAGTGTCGTTCTTCTCAAGTTCTCAATAGCGCGGTTATGTCATTAATTTTTATCCAACATTAAACCTCCATTTTATCATTTTTTTTCCATTTTATCAAAATGAATTGTATGTAATCACTAAAAGGGAATGAACACCGCTTACTCGCAGTGTCGTCATGCTAGCAGCAGCTACATGTTTTGCGCGACAGAGGCGGGAATTCGTCACGAAAATACCCACTTCAGTGTCGATTGTTCCATTCAATGCCTTTTCCTTAGATGAAATGACCAAGAAGTATTATTTTAGACGTCAGATTCCATTAAAGAATATGTGGACTGTATTAAAGATTCTTGTCTGTTCGCCCTAATTATTTGTAAGCACTCAAACGCTTTTGGGATCGCATCCATATTTCAATAACATCATGCGCTAAACTTCCGCTTCAATTTTTTATTTAAATAATTATCCTATTTACCGCGACGCTTGCAGAGTCGGTAGTTATACAAAAACAAAACGTGACTTAACATATTGTTATGATCATACTGTTTGTTATCAGACAAAAAGTGGAAAAACGATAATATGTTATTATCAAATGCATCCAATTACTTTTGTGAATTTTTTATCACCCGGTACCTTCTAATTAGCCCAAAACACTATTACGTTTCAAAATGCCGTTCAGTACGACTCGGTTGGTCGTACATATACGATAACACTGAACGTATGGCGATTCGTATGGGGAGATCCAGCACATTCAGGAAAACCACAAACATACACGAGAGTTACTAGACGGAATCATCAGTTAGCATTATTATTCAGTCGAGAAACTTCCTGCATTGCATTTACTAGTGCATTGTTTGGCTGATAATCTTCTTATCAATCTAAAATAAAAAAGGTCAACAAAAAAGCGAATTCAGGGCATTAACCAGGTAATCAACAGAGACCTCGACAAGCTAAGCAGCCAAAAAGCGAAAGACCTTTTGAGGAAGGGAAAATGACCACAACACGATTTTGCGATTTGACGTGACAAAAGCGACGACAGGTTGGCAGTTAACACCCGGCTGTGCTATACTCGCACAGATAAGCGAGCCGATATTCGAGTTCGTACCCTCTCCCCACTGCCGAGAAATAGCAGACCGCAGTGTCGCTTTTCTCAGCGGTCGCACCAGAAGATCATGGGCCTCCGTTTTTCGTCTATAATTTCCCCGCTTTAGCACGTTCAAGAAGTACCATTGTGACGCTTCCAATCTTATCCGATTTGTTGGAGAAGATTGCAGCATGTTTTACTGTTAAAGGGCGTAACACCGATAACGACACCGCACGCGACACAGTTCGACCATTAGAGAATCCGGTGAGTCAAAAAATAAAAAGGTACAGGTGTGAGAACACGTCCTAACCAGGGATGGTCTATGACCTATCTTCTGAGGCAGATCGATTCAGAGCGGCAGAACTGCGCACGTTGCAGGACGCAGATATATCTTTAAGGCATGTATAGACTGCAGCTTGAAGAAGCCATTTGTTCTTAAAAACTGCACCTGCCTGGGTAGAACTTGTTGCGTATAGAACAACGGTCACTAGCTTAATCCAAAGTGGCCAGAACGTCTCCTGGCTACTTAGCCCGCTTTCAGGCGCTGCGTCACAGTTGGGCGTCGTTCAATCACATAAATACGCACATTTCGCGCAGCTGTGGGGGGTTCGCCAATCGACAGTTAATAGTTCTTCTTTTTGTATAAACGTGCTGTTTTTCTGCACTTGTTGCAGAGCATTCTTTCGTGTGCACGCTCACACCTTTACTACATTGTAGAAGACAGCAGCGAACGCCGGCGGTCCGTTGAAGCCAGGTACCGGCATAAATTGCCGGACGCGCATTTTATCGACTCCACGGATTGCGCGAAACTTCTATCCGACAAGAAGTAAGTAACCCTCTCGTCCAAAAGGTAGTTTAAGGGGATGTCCGGCCATTATTGCAAGATTCGGCTCCACTCCACCGTACCCACTGTTAATACTGCAAAACACATTTCAAGCAATGCGATGAGATTTGTTATTTTAATCTCTTCATATCGTTTTTATTTTTACAGTGTACAGGCTGTATTGGTTTGCACCCCGACGTTCACCCACAAGGAAATCGTTTGCAAAGCACTGGCCGCAGGTAACAGCGTCCTTCAGCTTTGTTCAATACAACCGCCTGCTTCAGTGGCATTTATAAAGAGAAAACTATCTAACGAAATTAATCATGTCTCACTGTTTAACTTTATTATTAAAGTTTTATATATTATATTAAAGTATATTATTAAAGTTAAAAAAAAGTATAAAAGATATTAACAATAATAACAATGCTGCTAATTTTTTCTATTTTGTCGGTCAATAATTGGCTGTTTAGGTAAGCATGTCTTCTGCGAAAAGCCCATTGCGCAGAGCAACGAGTCGGTACGCGAATGCTACGAACAGGCGAAACTTCACGGTGTAAATTTATTCTGCGCGTTTAACCGAAGGTAGGCATTCGAAGTATTGAATCATGCTAAATTTTATAGCACTTTGGTATAGCAGTGTAGTTGTAGGCTGAAGTACGAAATGGCATAACGATAAAGTGGTGTCTATATACCGAAAACAAAAAGCAGAAGCTTATTTCCCACAGTCATTGTTTCACTTACTTAGCCTAACTTAGAAGTAAGCCGTCTTCTAAACAAGATCACCTCACTTAATCTTCTTGGCATCATCTTGTCCTTGGCGCGATCTGAGATAAGTAGCCCTTTGCGTCAATATCAAATTCGCTAAGGGTACGTCAGAAATTCCTGGTGTCTAACTCTAATTTTTCGAGCGTGTGCTGACCTCTGAGGCTAAAGGTCAGCGAACTAAAGTGAGGTGTTTCAACTGAACGACTACAAAAATTCGAAATGTTTGTAGTCGCTTCTATTCATCCTTCCGACCCAAAACTAAAAACTTTACTTGCAGATATGATCCGGGTCTACGCAAGATTAAGAACAGTTTAATGAATGGAGAGCTGGGAGACGTGTTTCTGGTCAAGACAACCTCTCGTGATTCACCTATTCCGAGCCTTGACTACCTGCGTACCTCCGGTGATTTTTTTTATTTTCGGAATGTAGTAAATACTTTGATTTAGTGTATCTGATATCTGGGTAAAATCGTAGAGAGCAACAAAACAGCTTGTTCTAGGCTCGATATAGCTTTTGTCTTCATTGGTTCTGCTTGAAGCAAGTTATTGAGCTTTCTGTTGTACAATAATAAGAACGATTTGGCAATTTTGTTTGGTTCACTCTGTATGCTTTGATATTTAGGTGGCATCTTTCACGATTGTGCAGTGCATGACATCGATGTTGTCTGCTGGCTGCTTGGCGAAAAACCAGTGCGAGTCCAGGTATAACTTTTAATACGCACTGTCATTTTTTTATATATTTATGTTCTCAAAATTGCGGTAATCAAAAACGTGTTTTTTCCGTCGAATAGCTGAGATTAAATGTGCCGGAGTATTTTATGAGTGCATGTATGTAGTCATTATGTTCGGCACCGTGTGTTGCATTATTTGTATGCATTTAGGTTTTCGGCTCTCTTCTTTCACCTGCCTTGCAAGAGCTGCACGACAAGGATTTCGACACAGTTGTAATTTGTTTCCATTTTGCGTCGGGAAAGCTGGCAATCATTGATTTAAGTCGCAACGCTTGCTACGGCTACGACCAGAGATGCGAGGTTTGTTCTAAATGTAAAATTATATATAAAGATCATGTCTTGCATTGATTGTTGCCTCTATGTATGTAGTCAATTTTTTTAATTTTATTTTGAGAGCTTCTATAGACTATAACAGGTACCGGTGGGAGCAACCAAAAAAATTAACTCGAAAGTGTCCGTACACCAGTTACGTCGGCTGTCGCTTGTATTTCTTAACGTTCACCAGAACCGGGGACTTGACCCGCGTGTGCTCTGGCAATATTTACACATTTAAGTGTTTAACATATAAAAGGATGAGAACCTTTCAACTTTCGATGTATGCCAGCAAATTCACGGAAGTGGGTATTGAATCAAAGCCCGTGTAAATATTACGCGTTACAGGTATTTGGCAGCAAAGGTATGTTACAGAATGCCAACCATCGTCCAAATGGTGTGTTCAAATGGACACCCGAGGCTTCCAGCCAGGATCCCATACTCTACTCGTTCGCTTCAAGGTACAAGAAACATACTATAGCTAAAATAGCTCATCAGATTTAAGACCTACGAATAAAGCCAAGTGAAGATTGCTGAGATTGCAAGAATAAATGTTCGTTCATGCAAACAGAATTAGCAAACTTACAACAGCAGCGCAACTTGTCCCTGCACGAGTCTACTGTCCCTATAAAGCATCTTTTATTAAAAAATTAATTTCGTTACTACTGACAGGTATCAAGAATCGTACGAGACAGAACTCGACTATTTCTTGAACTTGGTAAGCGGCCGCGCCGAGATGGAAATCTCTCAAGATCACGTACTTGCTGTAACGAGGATAGCTTCAGCCTGTGAGAAGTCTGCTAAAACGGGCGTTGTTGTCGAACTTGAATGGTAGTCGAAGGCACAAAGACAGGATACTGAGCTGAAACACCTATATTTATAAAAAAAATTTCACTCAATATAGATGCATCGAAAGTCGACGAATCACAAAACACTATTATAAATGGTTTTTTTTTTGTCTTATTCAATAAAATATTTGTCCTTATTCAAGGCGTGCTTATTGATACCATTTTAGTGATTCTTGTTTCTTGTGCAACTTTCTTTCTACAAACATTCGCGATTGATCCATGTAAGCAACGCTACCTTGAGAACGCGACACGCTTTTATTCTATAGCTCAGTGCGTATCTCCATCCGTCAACATTTAACGTCCACGCTACCTCTTTTCGCACTATTTTGTAAAACGGGATTCCAAAAGTGTAAATGTGCAACGACGGGGATCAAACTTGTGCATCTACGGGTCTTCTCTGGTCGCAAGGCGCATACGAATGCGTCAAACCACTGAGCTTGATATTTATAGGTAATCCAGTGTAAAGTTTCCACCGTGCAAAGCTGGGTTAGATATAAAAAGCTGTCGAGCTCAATGGCTTGGTGTATTCGTGTGCGCCTTGCGGTGCACGGGTTCGATCCCCGCCGGTGCACATTTACATCTCGTTCGTCTTACGAAGTAACGCAAAAGCCGTTACCGTGGACGTTGAATGTTGGCTGATGGTCAGCAAATGTAAAAAGCTGTTTCGATAGTACTAATAAATTAACTGTATTGTATATGTATGAATCTACTCAAGTGCACCAAAATTCATGCAAATGATGAAAAATTGTATAAAAAGCGCACACCACTATCTCACTATTATTCTTCTCATAATAATCCGCAAGCGGAGACCTTCATTTGTCAGTTAAGTGCACATGAGCCTTTTGTCTTTACGGAAAACGGATGAACGATTTCCACGTCCAGTTATTTCGTCCTCCGTATCGTGAGACCAATCATTATGCCTAGTGCCAAGTAAGAATCTCGATAGAGCTTACCCAGGTTCCTCAAGGCTGCGATAGGACCAAATAGCCAAAATCTTCAATGGATTATCCTCGAGTAACGCCTTGTATCACGCCGTCTCGGTTTTCTATTCCACGGACGTGACTTCTATGGGGAAAATCACTTGCCGTCGTGCCACAGACAATTTCGGTACGCTGATTCCGATGTGGCAAAGTTGCTTCGCCCGATTCCATTGCTGAGATTTTTATTATAATGGGTCGGGATATTTGACAATGTTTGAACGTTCTGTAAACGCGCTTGTGAAACACGTGCCCATCGCAACTGTACATTGATAGGTAGTCTGTTTCCGAAGCGAGTAAAGGAGCAGGCTGGATTTGTAAAGCTTGGGAACTGTGAAGAGCTCAACATCGTCACACTTATTTAGTAGATCCATCGTAATAGGCGCTGAGAAGCCCAACAATTGTGTTCACCGTCGGTTCAAACGCTACGAAGCTATGTAGCGTTCGAATACTTCCAATAGATTAGGCCGAGGTCAAATGAAAGGTCGCCTTCCCTAGGCGAGGTCGATCGGCGCACATACGACTGATGTCTGCCGAACAACGCTAACGGAAATTTCCTTTCGTTGAATAGTTTCTCCTCTTGCCATCGTTGTTGTCGTTGTTGTTCTTGTCGTTGTTGCTGTTGCTGCTTTTGGATCGTCTCCTTATGAGGCGATAAAAAGCTTATGGCTTTAATAATGCTGGATGCCGGACGATGTCACACCGCTGCTGTATGTAATAGAGTTTTTATAGGTGTCATTACAGTCTTTGCTAATGTTTTACACGGTAACGTTAATCATACTGCTGCTGTTTTCAACAACACTGATAAGGTTCTTGATGCTGGTATAATCATGATCCAGGTCAGTGAACGCTATGTTATTATGGTCGCTTTGGTTATCACTTAGTGCCGCTTTGGTGTTGTTGTCCTTGTTGTGCTTGCTACGATTGTCGCTGTACCTCTCGTTGGACTTATTGCCGTTGCTGTTCTCGTCGATGTTGTTGCTGTCGCTGACGCAGATGATTCTATCACTATCATTTGTGCTGTCACAGATCTTTGTAACAATTACAGCATTGCCGATGTCCTTTTCGATTTAGCTTCTTAGGGAATCAACTATATCCATTATAATGCCTACTTTCTCCAGAACACAGACAGGATCTTTTTCGATTGCCTCATCTAATTGGGTTGCTTTTTCTTTTACAAGAGCAGGAAGTGTCTGCTTTCCGCCAGCTTCAACACCTTGAGTTTGACCTTCATTCGCATCTTCAACACTGTTTCAATCAAAGACATGATACTTATTTTGATCTGCATCTTGTTCCTTTCCAGCGGGTTCGTTACCATCGAAAAGCGACCCAGCAGCGAATAAGCGTTTTTGCGATTAATAAACCCAACAGAGACGCAGTAGATAACGTGTGACCCCCTCTGGAGGTTAACAAACGCATCACAATTGCCACTCGCACATTTTTCTCACAGTCGCTCAAATACCTGCACAGGAAGGCCAGCGTTGAGTAGTTTCTGATTGAACTGATCGAACCTAAACGAAACAATTACCTTCAGCAGCCTCAAGCCGGCCTTGGCGCAACCATGACGTAGTAAAGAGTGCTTTCATAGACAACAAATGAAAGCCCCATTAATTAATGTTGGATCCACTTGCATGTACTGAACAGTTCTGGCAGGGAAACCGGAGTGAGACATTCCGAACCCTCATTGAGAACCAGGGGCAGGCCATGAAACTCCATTTCTACTGAGCATGCCGTGAACGGATAGTAGCTGTGATGTACTGCTTACTATACGGAAGTTGAAATTATCGTTACTTATGGTTACCGCGTGAATATTAACAACGTCAGCTTAACAGGTGTTCAGACTTTGCAATTTTACCTGATTGTGTAATCCATTGCGAAAAACGTGCGCGCATTCGAATTTTGATTGAAACAATAAGGACCTTAATGATAACGCTTTGCATCTCCCGAACCGAGTACTATATGCGAGTACGAGTCAGATAAATTACGCTTAGCAAAACGATTTCTACAAGTATAACAGCTGCTATAATGAATCATGGCCGTAATAAAACCGTAAGTCCGTACGTTACGGCTACAGTTCACTTAACGGTGAACGTCAGCAATGCAGCTTTATGTTAAAATTAGGTAGGCCTTTTGTGATAAAGGTGTTGGGTTTTCTCAAGCTAACAACCGCTACTGTCAACTTCACTACTTGTGTATCCCAAAGTGTTTCAATTTATCACCGTATCACCGATACATATTACTTTCGCCGTTTCGATTTATCTGCTAAGCTCGAGACCAGTATGAGCTTTTGCATGAAGCAAACATTTTCCACATGCATTACATTTCCTTGTTGTGTTAGGGCTTACGGTTTGCCCTGACTAGACGACACCATACGGTACGGGGCTATTCAAATGCAGTGGTATTTTCTCCTTATGCATTCGTTGACCCTTTGGCTTGGAACAGGGTACAGCGGCGGCGTCCGTTTAAGTAGACTTATCTGCTGATAAAATGTATTTAGAACAGAATCAGACGTAACCACGCATCAGTGCGCATGTAGTTGCTACGTGGTCCTGATACAAACTGCTTGAGAAAATGAATGCCTTGAGAAAGCACCTTCAATCAAGGCGTTCTGACTAAATGCAGTCACGGGCATGCTGTTAGTTGCACTCCAGCGACGGCAGGTAAGACAGAGAAATATCCCTCTGTGGCAAACTCGTTTCGTCCAGAAGTCAGTTCCGTCCAAAATGGTAACGACAATGATACTAGTGAACTATTAACAAAAAGAAAGCCAATATTTGCAAAGGAACTACCACTTATTATATAATTTTTGCTACAACGGTTTATTCTGATATATTATACTATGGGATACATTTTTTCAGGATAATTCTCATTACAGATGGCAACAGCTATCCTAAATTACAATAGCAAGTAGAATATGAATGCGTCACATCTACGGAGGCACAACAAGTGTAAGATCCACTAGATCAGCGATTTCCCATGAAACAACCGAACGCCGAAAGCAAGTGGACGGCAGAAACATATCGTGTGGTGGAAACGAATCTGACTGCGTTAATTGCCGAATGGTCGAGTTAATCCTCTGCTCATAACGATTAAGCATCAGTTGGCCTTTGATAGGAAGCTCCATGGACTAGCCGCAGTCAAATTAGTGGACTTGAGCATGGCGTGTTGAATCATTCAATATTGTGTATTTCATGGTAGTAGATTAAGCACGTATACGACACCCTACGCGCATAGGACATGCCATGTCCATGGGTTCGCAGATAAACCCCGTACGCCCCCATTAGTCGTTTCTATCCTTTCTATTTCGGAGTTACTTGTGTCTTGTAACCGATGTTGGGCACGTTTTAAGCAAAAAGAGACATACCGTCTCACACTCAACACACTGGTCGAAATAATAATGTCACTACGTATTGTCTATCTTGCCAAAATGTTGCTCAATAACAATATTGGAAAAGTACTAATCAGTAGCGCTTGTCTGGGTTTCGCTGGATTCCGATAGGACTGGTTGCTCTCTGATGGGTTGAGCGGCCGGCTCCTCCATGGGTAAGACCTTCACAGATACACATAACTTTCCATCCACTAGACACCGGTTGTCTTGAAGGAATTTATTGTCTGCAAATTCGTGCCACCCGGTACCCGTCTGGCGTTTCGGCTTTTCGAATCCGTTGAAGTACACGCCGTTTGCATATGAATCGTACGATCTCGATATAACCACGGCGCCGTTCGTATTATGAATACTAATGACAATCGTCCGATGAAGCGGCCAGGGCACATCGCTCTCGATTTCATCCGTAGGCCCTGTAAAACATCCCAAGTAAATTCGGTTGTTTCGCCTCCCGATTCTGATATACGTCACAAAATAAATTCCAGCGATCATTTTGTACTGCTTCTCTGAGTATATCGACTCATGTTCGCCGAGAAGATTATAGAGCTTCTCATAGTCAAACCAGAAGTGTGCTTTGGTGGACGATGCACACCGACTCTCGATGACCTTCAACGCGGCAGTGATATTCTTCCTAACGCGTCGGCTCGTTTTGTTGAGGAGCTCCATCAGAGTTCCCCAATCGTTTTCCAGTCGGAACTCGATCATGCCCGCCCTGGCGTTAACGATGTCAAGCACCTCCGCTAGCTTGGGTAACACTGCCGATAAAATGTTCAGTTCTTGTCGCATGTTCGCGATTTCAAGGACGTTTGCGACTCGCTCGCTCTCCTGCATGCTAAGACTCCTTTGATTCGCTTTTCGAATTTGTCGTTTCTCATTGAGCGCTGTGATTTCGATTGGCAAGCTGGACTTCATCGTTGGTGCATCCGAGAGCGGACTTGAGGACGGTGGCTCAAGCGGCTGCACATCATCAAATCCGCCTGAGAGCTCAATCAATGCGCTGGCGTTCTTCTTGTGCATGTCAGTCCACAATGAGTCTGTGTCATTATCAGGACAGCCGTCGATGAGCAGGTGCTCCCGGACGAAGGGCAGGGTGGCTTCGAGTCCACATGAGCACCGGACTTCCAGCTGGTACAGCTGAAGCATGCTGACGCTTCGGAGATTGACCCACACCACGCGTCGACAAACAGGACACCACGCCGTCGAGCTTAAATGGCCTGGCATCGAGCAGGACGGGCAGATAGTATGATTAAATGCGCAAATCGCATAGACCGGCCCGGCTCGTCCACAAGCTATACACATGGAGACATCCAGAAACGGTGTTGGGTGGACTGGGGTAAGCTCTGCAGAACCGACGTGCAGATGAGGTGGCAAACCCTGGAATTTCATCGTATTAAACACGTACGGGAGCTCGGTAGTCCTGCCTAATTTCCCCAAGTGTGTGGCACTGTCCAGTCTTGTCAAGAATTATAAACTGTGAGAAGTGTATCCAAACACCACCGAACACAGCCTGTGCTTACCTCCCAGGCTGGCTACTCATCTAACCACGAGGCCTAAGTCATCGCGGTGGAGCAAGGCTTGCAATCACCAAAGTGATTGGGTCAACGTCCACTGATATCGACCAGCTTAAACGATGCTAACTATAGTTGATATTGTCATTTGTTTGACTGACGAAGCTAGAAGCGAGTGAAATAACAGACCGAAAATAATTGCCGCAAAATTCAGAATTATTGCCACATATTGTTTTTGGATACAACATTGTTATCACCCTATACAAATAGAAATTCTTTTGATTTGTTTAGGGGCGTATAACTTGTTACCCCTGAAGGAATTACTTTCAGTTCTGAATCAATCTGTATCGTTTTTAGCTAAGCCTGTTGGATGGTCCAAGGAATAAGTTAATCTTAAGAGTTGAAACGTTTATATTACATATTCTGCTTAGAGAACTGCAGAGACACCTAGACTTAGAGAAGCCACGGGAGTTAAGGCATATAAGAAGTTATTCCTAATTTTAGCATTGTGTTAATTTCTGATAGATAATTGCCAACATTATTTCTATTGGTCGACATGCGAAGCATTTTATTTACGACAAGACAATGAAGCAAGTATTTGCTTTCCGTTAGTTCATGCGCATTTGTGTTAAGGTTATGCTACCATAGGTGTGTTTGCTAGAACAAGACAGTTCTCAAGTGAGCAAGTGTAAAGTTTTATAGGCCACCCGTTTTCGTCTATGTGAGGTGCGTCTTGGACACTGTTCGTGACAATCTACCTCATATACGTCTCCCTCAACTGGAAGCGCTCATAGCCTGCTGAATTGTGTCTGCATAGGCTTTTTTTGTTTTATCTAATCATTCTTAAAGTCTGTCAAAATGCACTTTTCAATTTCCAGTTCTATTCTCAGCCAAGAGAAATTGTTGAAGGTATCTTTCAATAACAACGGCATTACGAAGCTGTGTGAAAACTACACAATGAACACTAAATGTTGACTAACGGTTCAGCTCTGAGAACAGCATTATAATCATTAGCTCTCTTACGAACGTCAAAGTCACTCGCTTAGTCACAATAGAGATCGTTCTAGGTTGTGTTTGTGCTATAAGTTTTTTTGTCCCATAAACATATAATATGTTGACGGCAGTAAATATCTCAGTACAGCCGACTTCATCTGCTATATCCAAACAGCTTTGTTATAAATCTGTACTATGGTTTCTGGCCTTGAAGATTTATCGTTGTGAACGTAATGACCTTAAATACATCTTAAATTGAAAGACAATGCTCATATTTGAACCCACTTAATAAATACCCGTCGCTCGAATTCCGTTCAAGGTGCAGTCTTGCGAGATTTACAGCTAAATTTGTTATTAAGCGTAAGCCGATTTTGCTTTTTCGAAAGTGCTATCAACCAACTTCGTTAAAATAACGAATTTTGCAACCAACGTTCATGCAACCAATTACCCTCACCAGCATAGTCGTCAATGACCCTTGGTGATTCTAGTGATAAAAACTACTAAACTTTTGCCAAACGCATTTTTATTACATTTCCTTAAGCTATTGCTACAAACTGCTCCTTTGCATCGTGCTTTGCTTTGATCGTCATCATGATGCGACAGTGTGAGATGGTTTGAGCAAAGAGTCACCAGCAGGTGTTTTTGTTTCGAGAGTCTGTGTGATCATTCATCGGGTGAATTTCGATTGTTATGCAAAGTCTGCCCCTGACGAGGAAATTGTTCGACTGAAGGAAGCAACGACTCCTGCGGAAATTCGGGCCCGCCGGTTCCCGTTCGTTTTGGACTTCCATACCCATCGAAGTATTTGTCGCCAGCGTATAAGTTATAGCATTTCGTCTCGACTACTGTTCCATTGATACTGAGGATACTTGTGATTATATTTCGATGCAGCGGCCACGGTATCTCTCTACGAAGTTCATCTGACGGCCTTGTAAAGCATCCCATATAGACGGTTCCATCGCTGCTACCTAAACGAATGTACACAGCGAGGTGGATGTCCGCTATCTCTTTAAACTGTTTCTCAGAAAAAACGGGTGCAGTACTATGAGGTGGCAAGCGAGCGCAAAGTTTGTCAAAAGCAAATCAATAGAAGCCTTTCGCTGATGAAGCACTTCGGATAGCTAGCATTTCACTGCATTATTTTCGTCTGCATCTGTACCCTGAGATCTTTAAGCTCTTTCATCATTGTTTTTCACGAGGTGGCATTTTGAGTCGAGGAGGATTTTTTGTAATCGCGTTTCATTTTATCGAGTGTCCTCTGAGCCGGCCATGGCAAGCTGACCTTGGTCGGATTTACCCGACTCCATAGTTTTCGCTTGGCGGGTTGCATTTTCGCGCAAACGGCATCTTGAGGTGACTTAGGCTTCATTATTTCTGATAGACTACATAGATCCTTCGGCGCCTTAGCGCGTTTGGAGCCCGATAAACGAGCGTTTCGATTTCGGAATACCTTCTGCTCGATATTGGTATCCTTCTCCAACCATTCATGATTTTGCTATCCACACATTAGCACGTTGTTCGAAGTGGACGCCGTAGATGACTGTATAATCAAGTGTTTTCTGATGTTTTCTAGCGTACCGGAGTGTCCACACGAATAGCGAAATGTCACGTTAGCAAATATGCTGATAGGGACCCCGCCAGCGTTCACCAAACTATACGCTTGCATTTCGGGCAGAAAGCCGTATTGGCAACGGTGCCGGGGGTTCGATAGGTTGGACAAATAGCTTGATCAAACAAGCAGATGAAAAATGAGGGACCCAAACTCCCAGCACACGTACACGTATCCACAATCAAAGATGGTGAAACAGGTGTAAGCTCTGCAGCGCCGACGTCAAATCTCGGAGGGAGGCTGTGGAGCCTCATCACCGACTACGGCGCCCAGATAGGTGGATAGATCTTGGCAAGTCTCACGATGCCAGCTATGAGAATCCAAGGAATCGAAAAAAAGAAATTTTGCTCTGATAGTAGTTTGAGGTAAGACACAAATTAGTAGTTCGTGCCTAATGACTTTCATCAAATACAGAATTTCAAATACAGAAATTATTTCGCAAAGTTATCCTAGCTTATAGATACGTATTATCTGTCCACTGGTTTTGACGTAACACGACTAGCCTCCAGGCGACTAAAATGAGTGTTCAATGTATCTAGCATTAAGTGGAAGCGTGGACCAAAGAGACAAAGGAAACAGTCATTGCTAAGAAAATGCACGTTTTTGTGCGTAACGTGTGTATCGATGAAAGCACTACAACGCCACTGGTACAGACAAGATAAATGTTGAATCATTAGGTTCGCTCGCTTGCACATACCATGGCCATTAAGGAATACGCTATGGTCATCTCACATGGGTTGACACATATAGACATAGACGCATTGACATAAATTCTGACCTTCGACTGATCCGGGGTGAGTAGTTTAAACCTCCTATTATGAACAATTTTAATAGAAGCACTCGGTTGAATGTCATATACGTTATCGACCACTTGGCGACGATACGATACGATCAATTTTTAGGTCGAAACTAAATGCAAAATTTGCTTAATGGGCTTGTCTGTGGTAATCCGAATGCTGAGGCCCCGACTGTTTGGTTGCTAAAGACGAAGTGCTGCGTCCTTGACTACTTCCAAAAAGCCATTGCTTGTGGCGTGGCTGACTATGCTATTCGCCAGTTTAGTTCCACATCTGATAGTTTCATCAGTTGACCGATGTCAAGCTGGGCGACAATACATACGAACTGTTTGACAGTGCTGAGGATCGTATCTACCTGTTAGACGTGTAAATTAAGCAGAGTGTTTTTTTGGAAAACAAAGGCTTCTAAAGATTTCCCTTGCGAAGGCCACTGTATTGATTAAAACCGAATGCGAACACACCGAATAAATCACAGCGAGATACTGGCAAAACGATAAACGATGATAAACATCGCTACAAAACCGGTTGTTCAAGCCTTTTCTTAGGTCATTTTTGCTTTCATTAGTCTTAGCCTGGAATAAATAAGCATACGTAAAAGAAAATATTGCTCTTGTTGTTTCACTTCGATAGACCCTGTCGTTTGTCGCTTGACTATAGTGTCGTGTATCCCTCTCAAGTGAATACAACGGATGGTATGATAATCTGGTCATATAGATGCAACAACCTCCTGTTAATACAGACCTGTTTGTTTAATGACACAGCAACAGACCGTTGGTTTTCTCTGCAATAATTCTTGTTTTATTTCCATCGATTTCGTTCTCAATCGAGTAACATGTTTGTGGTTTTCTGACAAGCCAAAATTAGTTAACTTCGACGGTAACTTTTCCTTTTACGAGTGGCTCCATGCTGGAGATCCGCGTTACAGTGTAGGTAATTTTCTCACCCACTTGCACCGAATGGTCAGCGAACACCGTGCCACGAACCCTGCGACGTATCTCCCCCTGTATCACCGTTCAAAAAGTTGTTATCGTGTTTTAGTACATGAAGAAATGCTATAAGAACGCAGCTCACCAAAATTTATATAACACTGAGTAGATCGCCGAACCTGCCAACTCTCTTCGGCGTCAACCAGTGAGACAATGGGTTGTCATTTTTATGAATGCCATATCAAATGCGCAAAGTTCACCTTTGTAGTATCTTTATTGTTAGTAGCGTATGAGACGACCCGTTTCTTCACTAGGAACAGCTGATTCCCATCCTTTTCACTGCCACGCATGTTGGCTACGCTTTCCCAATGAAGGACCACCCGACCGGCATTGGACACTACGTAGAGATGCAGGGTATGCCTGGTTCCATTGTCGACGCGCCACTCGTTGTAGAAACTGCAAATTGTAGACATGTTCATAATATGCCCTGGATAATAATGCCCTAGATGGTGATGCCCCTTTATCGAGTTATGCTAAACTGGGTCCCGTTTGCCCATTCCCGAAAGGGTTTCTCGTTTTCCAGCCTATGATGGAGTGACAAGATTCAACATTTATTTTGCTAAATGCGTATTATCGACACTGTCAACCGACCGATTGATGTGGCAGTGCATGCGGGCCATCTGCTGGGGCGAAAAGTGGTCCATACAATCGTCGCCCGAGTAGCTCATATAATTCGAGATAGGAGCGTGTGAGAAGACCTGTAAACGACCGCAATCTGAGCGTGGGCGAGGATTTGAGCAGAGCATATGCACGGGCGAAGGTGGAGTGTCCGAGCATAGATCGCCTGTAGTCATCGAGGCCGACCATTCGTAGCAGAAATCGCCGCAAGCCATTTCCGAGATTCCGTGATGGACGTGCCATAGTCCGAGTATGTGCCCCATCTACAGAATCCGGAGAACAGCAAACAACGAAAGAGAGCGCAGCTCATTTACAGTGTAAATTGAGAATTGAACCCAATCGTTTTTAAAATCAGACTAAAAGCGTGAAGTTCGCCCGTAGGGTTTCACGTGGAGTACATGCATGGGAGTAAATTCCATTAGCAATGTGGTTCAATCCAATTTATAAAACTGATTGCTTTTCTGAATTTGTTGGTTCCATTGACTTGTTTCGACATCTGATTATTCGCGGGGCTTACCTCATGTACAAGGGTGGCGGTGTGACCCGGCACACCATACTCTCGAGGTTTCATAACAATGCCACCTAAAATAAAATATTGTCAGTTTATTCAAGGAAAGTACTAAATGAACTTGTTCAATAATATACACAGAGCTGATAATACTGTTATTTGTATTTCAACCGTACGAACCGCGAACGCTCATCGCGTTCTCAGAGTCCCAGGGAAAGGTGGCTAGACCAATGAGATATGAGTTGGTCCACTCGGCAAACATGATATTCAATCTGTCCTGATTATCCAGCTTCACATAGTCTTTAAAGTCTTCGATTGTCATGTATTGGCGACGGTTCGGGGAAACAGGATCAAGGCACAGCGGTTCATTGTCAGGAGACATTACGCAACAGTCTCCGCCATCGTAATCGTGCTCAGCCTAAAATTTCAAAAAACCTCAAATGTAATGAGGACATTATTGATTGTGAAATAGCCATGCACGCTGGGGCAATTATCGGCCACATTCAACAGTTCATTCACAAACAATCTTTTGCTTGCTTTTTCCTCATCAGCAGCGAGGGCTCAACCGCAGCTCATTAAGCGACACCTTTAAAAAATGAGATAGATACATATTAAACACCCTCGTCACAAGAACTGAGCGGTGTGTGATACGTAAGTAGCCAATATTTAGAGTGAACGCTTTAAAAGCACGCTCACGTCGTTGCAGACTTGTTGGCAAACTCCGTCGTGGATCATGTCGGTGCTGCACACGGCATCTTTAGGATCACAGTCACCTCCGTCGTTGAATGTTGAGTACAGCACGCATTCAGCCTAATAGTGAAAAATAATGAATACATTTACGTTTATTCACTCATGCAATAATGTCGTAGGCTCGTGTCACATAGGTAAAAGTTATCACAGCATTTCGTATAAACTGTATAGACATACGCTTTTGGATCGCACATAAAAGCGTGCACATAGATCTGCTGGATTCCTTCGCACATGCCGGCCCTAAGGAGTCATCCTTCAATCATTTTCAATGAAAATATGAGCCTTAAAACAACTGGCTACGTTGGTTTGCTTGATACTTCGATTGACTTAAGTGCTGTTTGTTTTTGGGCAAAAACAGGAATTAGTTAAAAACGAATGGCGCTGTTCAGACGCTTTTATAAAAGCGCAGAGTCCTTCTGGTACTGTGTTTCATGTGTTTATGTGATACAAACTGGATGTTTGAAGTACAAGTTTCTATAATTTTGTTTATGAGACGAGAAAAGCTAGATATCTCGACCACGCTTGTATTAATGAAACTTTAAAATAACAGAATTTGATAGCCCAACTGGTTGTTACTTTTTGTACTGGACTATAGAGCTCTAAAAAGACTTGGCTCAATTTAACGTTTCGGTTGAATATCATAGCTGAAAAATTGGGCTAGCTCACCTGACAGATGCCATCTCCTATATTGGCAGGGTTGCAACCGAACAAAATACCGGTTTGACGCAAACGCGTATTCTTGAGAATTACCTGAGTGTGCAGCCAAAGAAAAACGAAGTAGTCTGGACTGAATATATTTTAAACGTGTATACATAAGGATGATTAACTCGGTTCGTGTGCTACCCTTTAACATTTACCGTTCACAGATTTTAATGAGATTGTCGCTTTCAAATTTAAATGAGAAAACGTAAACAACAAAGGATACTTACATGATCGAGATCGAAAGAGATGTTGTAAGGGGCGAATGCCTTGACGAGCATTTCGTTCTGGCGCTGGACTTGTTCCAGTTTCACAACGGGATTGGATCCGTCGTCATTGGCGATATTCACTACTCTAGAACGAATGAATCGACAATTAGCAGCAACGAGGATTGGTATAACCTATATTTCTGGCTATACTGCCGTTAAAGGACGAACGCCTAAGGCTAATAATAGAAAATCATGGTATCTATGCACTCAAGAAAATCATAGGTTAAGTCTAGAGTACTGACTACCGATACTGCTGGGATAAACTGTTTAACAAGAATGGCCAAATGACAAATAACCTAGTATACTCACCGATATTTGAGCACCTTCAGTTGCGTCAGGTGACGATTTTCAGGGAGCAAGTAGGAAAGCGTTGTTGCCGAGTTGTCACACGGAGTCTCTCCACATGGCGGTATTACTGCTGTACCTAATACCAGTTGTGAGAAGGAAATATCACAGAAAAAATAAAGGTATTAAATGTACGAACATGCAATATCAAGCTACTTAACTCGACGAGAGCCTTGACGCAGTGCTACGCCGGTACTGAAATTAGGTACGACATATATTTTAAAAGTATACCACA
This sequence comes from Tropilaelaps mercedesae, assembly GCA_002081605.1. NCBI lineage: Eukaryota > Metazoa > Arthropoda > Arachnida > Mesostigmata > Laelapidae > Tropilaelaps > Tropilaelaps mercedesae. The sequence continues at coordinate 63,629 of MNPL01010014.1, forward strand.
TATTTTTATCACAGCTGCCTGGTCACAAAACAACTCACCATTGGCAATCTCCGGTGTCCCGTTGATTCCATTCTAGACCGCCGTTTAGGAAAGACAATGAGCGGAATACTTACGTTAATTGGCATATTGACATTATTTTCTAAATTCACCTGGCTATGAAGTTTGTCTAAAAACTAATTTGCTTTCTCGTGAATTTGATTATAATGTCGTTTATACGATCCGTACTAATTTTAAGGCGCAGGCTACCATCACAACATGAGAATTCTTAGTTGCTATTATAAAGCACAGCCGACATTGGAGAGCTGGAGTTCTTAACCAAAAATAATTGGTAGACGGAATAGCCGGCATATTCCTATTAGCTTACTCAGTTTAACTTAAAAATAGTTTTAACTATACAATTAGCCAGTGCAACTATGAAATGCATCTTTTTTCATGTATATTTAAATAATAACTAAACATGCGAAAAGCAAACTAAGTTCCAACTGGGCAAAGTTTGTCGTTTATCTTGATATTAGACCAGCGAATGGCACATAATACCTGAGATTTGCGATGCAGTGCAGTGTAATGCGTGCAGCCCTGTTGTCTTGAAAGCCCTTCAGCACATGCTGTAAGAGCTGAAAAATACATGAGCGTTCAATTGGCGATAATATCCGAGGTTACACAACCCAAAACAGAAAAATACGGAAACACGAGATTTTCCAGCCCTTTAGAGCAAAGTAACGTACATCAAATCACTGGTCAGACGTTGAGCTTTTACGCTAAACTTAACATATTGTTGATTTTCCGGTGGTACATAAAATATAACCCTAAATTTTGTGAGAAATTTAATTTACCGTACCTAACACAAAGTTAAGGGCCAAACACCCCAACAAGTTTAATCTCATGGTAAGAAAAGTGTCCACGCGGTCATCCAACTGGCTGCATCCAGAATGGTGAGTTGCAAACCCTGCCAAATGACTACTACTCCTGCTGACTCGACGTAGATAAGAGATCTGCTAGGGCGTAGCGTATAGGAGAAGACTGGCCGCTGTAACTATCTCAGGTCAGTGCGGAAGCCCCTAGTCAAATATCATAGACACTCTTAGTCGGAAAAGGGTACTGCATAAAGCTGCCTGCTTGCACTATTACGATGCTTACGCAATATTTTATTCCGATAAGTCATCATTATAATATAGCATCGACTGCAAGCCGTTCAACTAATAATAACTTTTCCCAGGGAATTTTACATTCTCAGAAAGCTTCTGATAGGCTCATTGAGGTTCCCTAGGAAGCATTCTAGCTCGTTTGCATATCGAAAACCTGCATTTTTTGAGAACGGAATATATATTAGCCGCTACGCCTTGATAAGCGGTACACGGATATCTTTTGAACAAAAAAACCTGGTTCAGTCATAAAAAATATTTTCCACTTTGGTATGAAATATCTAGAATTTTAAACTAATGGGTAGTTGCGCACCAACAAGTTAAATTAAAAAATCCTACCAATCTGTCTGTGTACTGTCGACGCCATATAAGACCTAATGCATCTATAAATTTTCATATATTTAGATATTCAAACAATAGTACTTACATTAAATGGTGTATGTTACAAACAGACTTCCACATTGTTTGTGTTATACAAATTTGCAATGCACTTATTTGTAATATATGTATGTAATATATACGCGGGGTCCTCTAGAGGGAGCCATCTGTCTAGTTGGTGGGGCAGAGAACAAAGCACTCTCTGTGTTGCCTGATTGCTATGGCAGCGCGTCGGGGGGTAGTTTCCAACCGGCGAATCGCGCTAACCGCAAGGGGCAAAATCCTGGCGGCAGAGAGCCCAGCGTCAGCTTACATACATTGGCTGACCCCGCACACTGGGGTCTACGATGCAGGCCAGCTGAGACGAGCCAGTGGCGTTACCCGGCTTATTGTCGCCGGCACAGGCCTCTGTGTAAAAACCGCTTCTGTGTAATACTCGCGCGCAAATTTCTCATAGGAGGCACTTAGCATCAACTTCAAGTCCGACCTGGAAGTGCTCGGCTTCTCTCAGTTTCAACCGTTGGTAGAAAGAAACAGCGAAACCAACAATATACATAGGACTGAAACTAACAGGTTATTGACATCGGGCTCGTGACATCATTTCGCTGTGATGATATTCGGTTTCGGCAAGATGGACAGAGAAAGCAATCGGTAAGTGCTTCTATTGCTGTTCCTTGAAGTAGATTCTTATTTACCTTCTTCATGTTTCACAATAGAATTATATCCAAATGAGCATAGGTCAGATATAAAATGTGTTATATGTTATAAATCAGGCCCAGCGCTAGACTATGACGTATGTTAGGCCATTGATGTAGGTTTGCTAGTTTACTCGTTCATTGTTTTCGGGTCAGTTCTTAATGACGTCAGTTAGTACTCGATAATAATAATAAGTGGTAGAGATAATATTTTAAACAAACGCGGCACGGTTGGCAACAGAAACAGAAATATTTATACTTATCGACCGTGGGAATAGTTATTGAACGGTACATTGCTCGAATAGTGGCTTTCAGGATGAGCATTATTACAATATCTACTATTGCTAGTAATTGTTAAAACGTTTTGTATAATGCGTGTGCTTCGAAACGCACAGTAGTCGAGGCAAATCGGTGATACTGTCGGTTTCGACATCTCTATAAAGGAATATTACTATTATGACAATATTACGATTCAACACCTGTTTATTTAATCCCCAATATTCAATGATGAAACTGTGAGAGATGACGCATCACAAAAATATACACCACTTCGAGAGCGATATTTACCCCGACGCACGGACCGCACGAAGTTAGACAGCGAGTCCGAACGAGTCTGAATCGAATGACCTGATATGAACGCGAGGTTGGCCTTGACATTCAGACACGATAGAAAGTTTAGTAAGAATTTTCGTTCTGGCAAAACGTCACCGTGGGTTTAATCAAACGTTACACGATTTACTCTGCTTGATCGTGTGAATAGCATTGTAATGTTACCCAGTCGGTTAAAGAAAGCAGCATGAATCGATAAAACTGCCTAAAGGACAGATATTCGTCATAAACTCCCAAGGACACAGACAGTTTTTTATGTCTCAACTTCAACACTGTTCTACATTCCCTTACAATGTAGTGCGTAAACGTAGCTGTTTCCTAATAAAACAAATTGTTTTGTCTGTGTCGTAAGGCGATTCGAAATGATTAATAGGATCTTTGAGGCAGTCAGCACCAGAAATCTGCGGAGTAGTGACCCTCCAGTGCCACCAATTACTTTTCAACAGTTAAAATGCACAGTTGACAGAAACTCCGCAAGGCCTATAGTGTACCACTTATTCAGCTGCAGTACTATAATAGTCGAACTTCATGGGCCTAGTCTAATTTACGTGGTTCACAATGATACCATTCAATTTCCGGTTGTTTGTATTTTACAAACTCTACTGTTGGAATATTTAATTAAAATGCTTGTATGTACTGTAGCATATTGTACACCACCACAGTGTAGGACTCTGCGTATCACAGACGTGAATAAGTCACATTGAATATCTACATTTACCTGATGATGTTTCTCCGATATAATTAAGTGAGGACGGTCGGTCAACCCACCCTAGCCTAGCACATTTGACTAGCAGAATATCTGTGCAAGGGCATGCGTACTTAATCGACCCGTTTCGTCATAAGACTACCTATCAGAGTGGATGGGATTGATAGGTCGCTTCCGCTATCACGTCTATACCGTTCTGCCGCTGTGCTATTGTAGCTGATGCTGAACTCTTGCCACCGCCACCGCCACCCACACCGTACACCCACCATTGGTAGGCTGTACTTTCAACATTAAACGCCTCGCATTACCTTATATAAACGCAGGAACGCCGCCAACTACCCCAGCGATCTACGTAGGGTTCACATAGTGCCAACGATGCAACGGGAACTTCACGTAGTTGAAACGTGAGTGTTACCGCCCTCATGATAATGTCGCAACGCGATAAACTCCCCCATACGTACACGGCTTTGCCTGCACTCTGCTATAATTTTCGTTTCAAAAAAGTGTGGAAAAGCATTTTAGGACAACAATGAGTTCGATGCTCAATAAGTCCGCTCTGTTGAGTTCAGGTAGTCACTATAAATGCCGCAAAAGTCGGGGTCATTACTGAGCGCCCAAGTAAGACTCATCCTAATAATATTTCATCCGTCTTACGGGCGTACGCAATTAGCCGCAGGTACCAAGAAGTCAGCTGAAAAAAATATACGATTATTGCCGCCCTTTACTGCATTTTCTCTTTCTCGTAATTGTGCATCTCGCGAATTCCTTATGCACACCATTTACTTAATATTGAATAAGTTCAATAGTTTTATTCAATATGTTTTCCATTGATTTGGCTAACTGCTAACATCTGTTAACTAGATCACGCTAAGAGATTACAAAAGAACATCTCAACGTTTTTTTTTAGTAATCGCGTTTGACTAATCAAGTTTGACCGTGACACGGCAGATACACAGAGCTATCTATCTATCTATCTGGTAGTACCACCCGAGGTTTAGAGTACTCGAATCGATCGGTTTGCTATACGGCTCTGGTTAGACCTGTCGCTCTCAATGGATGCGTAGTTCATGCGACTAAACGGTCCACGCCTCCATTAACGCCAATTTGTACACACGAGATAATTAGGCACGCCCATCCAGTGGATAGATAGGACAAGAAAGAAGAGATTTCAGAATAAACAACGATTTGCCGATTTCCTATATACAGGAGATAGCAGAGAGTCGAAGCGTTTTACTTGAGCGAGTTCTCCCAATTTACAATAAAACTTGGTTGAAGGATGTCCTTGTGATCCTAGTTTTAGATACGGACTATTCCGCTGTATATTACACACATTGGAATAATCTAAAATTAAAGATAAGACGAAATCGTTCGGATTGATTGGCAACATCGTATAAGTATACAAGACGTCGTATAAGTTTACAAGGTTAATTGACAACAGTCGATAAAGTGCTGTAAACAAGCACTTTTTTGGGCTGCTGCATTGCAATTTTCTGTACAGCCACATCGGGCTTTCGAAAAAGAACTGCACAGCCACCGCAAGCTCACGCCTTGATAAGTCAATTCTAATGTGAGCGAAAAAATCTTGAATAGGTCGGCGATTGCAATTTAAACGGAATGACAGCCTCAGTACTTACGACAAAGCTACGACACCATTTCAGTGAAATAATCATTCGTAAAATATTTAAGTTTGCATTCGCATAAGCTTCAAAATTTATTTTTCTTCAATATAAACTACGTGAACTATCAAACGAGTTCACGATAATCACCGTATTTCAGTGAAACGAAACTAGGCGCAATTGTATGGAGTAAACCAAAGCGAAACCTTCACCTGTTTGCTTGTCAACCATCTGGGGCCTCTCTAAATGTGTCGAAATTCAGCTATGCTAATACAAGCGGCGCCTCTAGGGCATGGTCGGGTAGCTCTAACGGAGCTTCGTGACTCATTGTCGAGTAGCCAAATAGTCCGGAAAGGTTACTACGATAGTCCAGTAGCCTAGGATTAACTAACACAACATGGCTATTGAGTGCTTGAACCTAAAATTAGATAGTCGTTTAAACATGGCGATACTATTATCTTTTTGCAGCTCTTGTAAATACGGAACACATTTTACATGAAACACCTTCGTATGTTTGAGTTTTGGCTAAACAAAACTTTAGACTGGAATTTTCTTTGGATTTTATTTAACACATCTCTCGGTCTGGATTCAATTGACATTAGCACGAATCTGGTTTAGAGCTGAAGTTATTGCTTGATCCATTTTTGCTTAAGCCACTGTGTTACCGAACCAGTCCGATGAGTTCTGCGATGTCATCAAATACCCATGACTGCCGCGCCAACGTTCGACGAATTTCTTCAAAAACTGGTGATACTGCGCATATTCCTTTTTTGTCTTGATCTAGTATGTCGTAGTAAAGAACTTTCTTACAATGTTGACTATCATGATCGTACCTATTCGACACAGCCACTAAAAGCGGTTTCTCTCCGTGAAGCTATCATCTGGCTTGATTGCTGCCCTGGGATCGGCAAAGACCGCGTCTCGTCTCTCTGTCATTGTTGCAGGTTGGACTTAGAATGAGCTATAAAAATCCATCTAAATTGGCATTAGTTCGTGAAGGATCCACATCGTATTTTTTGATCATCCGCGGTTCCGTGGTCCAGCAATGGTAAATTTGGCCGTCAGACCTCTCAGACTCGACGCTCTCAATTAATCTAAACCATTTGCGACCACAGCTATCTTCTCTGTAGTTCGAAGTCCCGAAGTGCGATATTTTCATAATTATGTTAACATCAAAGTTTCCATGACGGAGACGCTGCTACCAATACATCATGCTACATATCTCGAAACGTCTTCACCTAGATTGTCACCAATTTTTGATGAACAGACACTCGTCCATATTCGATCTCAACAATTTTTCACCTACAATTTTAAATATAGGCGGCACAATATATTGACAAAATTTCGTTTATGTCAGCCAAGCAGTTTTGTATTTACACGCGATGAAAGCTTGACAAGTTTGAAAGGGAGACTTTAATATTTTTTAAAACATCCGGAAAATCGCTGTAACTAAGATCTTTCGATTGACCTTGATTATACGTATTTTTAGTGTTTATAATTGTAAGCCTATACCTAAGATAACACATATGTATAACATAAGTAATCCGGTCAAAGATAACACCTACATGACCGAGAACATGTGGAAAGCCTTGAACATATGGAGGGCTTTTTTACTGAAGTAAGTGGCAAACGTTTTGAAAATGAAACGGTGGGTCGGTAGATCCACCATACGTAACAACTCTGCTTAGCGGTGTAAAGAATTTTCTAATTTAGGTGCATCAATTCTATTTTCGTTTATTTCCACCATGTGTCAAATTAAACCTCAGAAAAAGAACATTTTGAAACTAAACGTTATTCATTTCAAGACGAATAAAACAAGCTTAAATACCGCAGACAATTGCGTTTTGCATAAGAATTCGATTATTGCATGGTTTTTATTGAAAGTTTCTACGTATGCCTTGGGTGTATTGGTGTTCTTTTAAAACCAAATTGAGTAACATACCTCATACACACTTGTTTCTATGTTATTATAACAATTTACTTGAAACAAAAATATTATAAATAATTATAACCGACAAAAAAAGAATGAAAAAATTTCAAGCACAATGGTTTTGTGAATTTTGCTCAACAAATGCTCAGCTTACCTATTGTACTATGCCTATCGCAAAAGTCTGCTGGCTGTTTAGCCGCTTAAGCTGGTATTGGAGTAGAACGGTTTGAAACCAAACGTTTGGTGCTACACAAGTGTGAAGTTTAGATGTAATTTTCCCATTAGTACTGAGCTTCTTGTTTAAATCATCGAAGATTGTAGCGTCGCCCCGCCGAGCTGCAGTCAAGTTTTAATAATGACAAGCTTCCACTTCTGACGAGTGACAGGTTTAAACACTCTAACTGAGCTATTACCGCGGGCAAGTGCTCTATGTTGCCGATGATGATGCTTAGTTCTATAAAACAAAGACAAGCATATAAATTACCTCTTTAATGTCATGGCGAGGATCGGTAGAAGTGACGATCAGTCCTCTTATAACTTGTACAAAAGGGCCACGAAGCTACAATAGTAGTAGAACTAATCTCCATTACACATCTTTAAATATGAAAATAAAAGTTCGCATGTAGAAGTATAGAACGGTTTTCATTTTGACAAATACATATCTAACGGAGCTCTTTGATAGATGTTAGTCATATATTGTTACTCGGCAAATCTATCCATGTGGTCTAATAAACTATACTTTAAATGTTAACGCCATAAGGAGAAAAATCTTATTACGTTTCAGAAATCGATCCTCGAGTATGTATACATACAGTGTATCTGCATACGCGATTACAATATTAAAACACTTACTAGTACTGGGACATTTTCATATAATTATAGTTCACTCCACGAAATCGACAAGAAAACGAGATAGATGTTCAGATATGCCAATCGCTTCGATTCGAAAGTGTTTTGATAGAGGCTCAGTAAGCTCGACCATCATAGCGACAGGCTAATATTTCATTTATGTGGTGTATGCTGCACAAAAAGGCAGTGAGAGGGCCAGAAAGCCTATAGACCTAACCAGCAGAAACCAGTTTGGCAAAGGCCAGTGGGCAGTCCTTGAGGACGTCGCTGATCCTTTAGAATGCCAGGAGGTCGAAAATTATCTTCTGCAAATAGGTATTTGGACCAGTAAAACACTGGCATTATTATAATTTGATCAGGTCAAAATTCGTGCTCGATATTGGCACTTGCTCCTAAGGCCCCAGATCCTTGCTCCTGAGGTCGCCAGGTTCCACAATGGCTCGTCGATGTCCATTTAGACCAGCCTAAACTCTTCACAGGGCTCATATCAACCAAACATTAGATAACATTTGACTTTACATCTCATATGGCGTGACATGTTTGTCTATGATTTTTTCAAGTTTAGATTCGTCATAAAAATTATCCTTGAGCATCCACCGAAAACGTAATACTTTACTGTTAACTTGGAACGTCTTTTGGGCATACCAATGTAAATTTTTTGTCCAGTAGCTGGCTGATACGGTTCGACGTTGGACAGACTGAAATCTGCAGAATCCCTGCCTCTTCACCTCGAATCTCGGGACTCTCTAACACGCTCTGAACGAGCACGATGTGAGCAGACATGATCGTACCCGTAAGCGCAACGGGTGCTACGACAGGGAATCGTGCAGTCGTGCACTCTTCCTCAATACACTGATATTCGGAGATTTGAGTCCGCACTAGCTTAGGGGCTCTTACGGTGGTAATCCACGGATACGCCTATATTGCTGAACGTAAAATGTGACGGCGTGCACCCTTTTAATGCCACACAAAACTGTCGGTGCTTTTAATCCTTGCTCTCAACTTTTGTCCAACAATTCCAATTAACGGCTTTAGCACATAATATTCATAACTACGCTGCTTAATGTCAAATATACTGAACTTCCGTGCGAGTCCATCTCGTGTGTTTAAGTAGCGTGCGAGTGTGCAGAAGTGCGTGGTAAGATTTGACATACCATTTGGTACACTAACCTAACGGAACTTGGAAGTTTATAAAAGTGTTAGTAGTCTACAGCGCAAACGTATCACAATGCAGTATAATCACACACTTGGAAAAACATTTATATACGGAGGCGAACAGTTATGGAGTTTCACGCCAGTCATGAGATTTTACGCTTATGAGGCAAAAGGTGCATTAACTGCTCCCTATCAAACATAATATAGAGTGCGCAATCAGTTCTAACTAAACGCCAAAGGCAGAACTCAAATAGTCACTTCAGCAATACATCTAAATATTTTTTTAGGGCTGACCACCAGCCAACATTTAACGTCCACGGTAGCAGTTTTTGCATTACTTCGTAGGACCGACCCCATATAAATGTAAATGTGCACCGGCGGGGATCGAACCCGTGCACCTACGTCCAGCAGTACATCTGAACGTTGTCAGAGATCCTAATATATTTAAATCATTCAATGTAGAGCTCTTTCTGCACATAACCATCGACCTTTAAGCGTGTAGATTCGATTGATTAATGATGACGACAGCCCTATACAGCAGGGACGAGTCATTCGTCTTGATCGTAATTTGTCATGAATTTCTATAAATGACTATTAACTATCACTCTAGCTTATCTCATCGGCTCTTTCTTGCGACGGTTTAAAGGCATATTTCGAGAAAAAGTGGCTTTTTCTTTTTGTAAGCCTGCCATGTTATTGCTTTGATGAATATTTGTGTTGTAGGAAAAATTTAAACCCATCAAAATCGTACTTTAAGTATTTGGCAATATTTTCGAATGAGATGATCCATTTACGTGCATTTATTTACTCAGGACTAGTAACCAAACTAATTGAGTAACTTTATAAAGTAGAATAATTGATCATTGCAGTGGCGATTCGAGCCTACGGGCGCAACTAATGCAGGCTCGCTGTTACATAGAGTTGTTTTAGGTATTGACCGACGTTTGGTAAACATGAGAAGGTACGCTCGAATCCTTGGAATCGGTGATGAATCTTAATTTGAATCTTCCACCTGTATTCTAATAGGCGAGCGAGTTCAAATGCAATTCTTAGGGAGTGCTGAGTGTAGATTATTGCATCCTAAGATAATGATGCAGTTTCTGTTTGTTTGAAGGTCACTTTTTTGAAAAGCTTTTCTATCCTACCAATGTTCTATGTAAATATGAAAACTTCCAAGAAACGCCCAACGTGTACGCGTTATGTACGCTTGCCTGCGACATTCCGCATTTCGTAACGCTGCGGTCGATATGAAACAACAAATGAGGCTTCAAATTAAGCACCACAATAATGTTTTTAGTATATATATATATATATATATATATATAT
>MNPL01010019.1:852-11383 GCA_002081605.1 Tropilaelaps mercedesae
GATTACAAGTTGTCTGTTCTGCTTCTAGTCTTTTTGCATGCCATATACGTATGTACATCAAGTGTCAAATTGACCAATAGCCTAAAAACCATCTGAGTGTGTTACGTCATCTAGAAATAAGTCAATACAATTGAAATGTTATTTTTAAGAGCATAAAGCGAAGAGCGTGGCATTTTCTCTTTGATCGGCTATCCTCGACGAAGGTTAGGACGAGAGACAATAACCATTACAGATGTGTTCACACAATTTTTAATAACAAATACCTACTTTTATAATCTACCGATTAATATTTAAGGAAAAATATACTGTGTAAGCGCAAGGTGTAGAATGGAAGCAATAACTTTTAATAGAAGATTTTATCAGCCGCGTGGGCTTATCATAACAGAACAATACGCCTGATCTTCAACAGATGAAGTTCATCTTTCGTATATCGTCTACTTTATAAGGATTCTGCTTGTTTGCTAGTTTATTTTGATGTATCACCATAACGGGACTGACCGCTTATAGATGTGGTCAAATGTTAGAAACGGCTGCACCTCAACAGTAGCATAGAAGCGGCTGCTGAATGCTAAAGAGGCAAGCGCACGTAGTTAAAGACGAAAAAGGCTGAGGTATGATTTTTTCATGGGATTTAAGCTCTGGGTTTCTTATGCTGCTGTGTGAGCAACCGTGAAAGGATTCATGAGCGCCAACATTTCTGACTCGCCTTCGGGTAAAATGGAGGGCGTACATTGAAATTGCATAAGGAGGACGTGAACCGGAAACATGGCAAAGGTCGCAACCAGGTCGCGCTATTCGTATCCGTTCCTGTTTAGGCAAAAGCGCTCTCTCGCGGCGCTGTTATATTGTCGACCCAGCTAAGTGGGTTCCTCCTGATGAGACGATCGCACAGCAGCACTCCTTTTCCCAGTCACCCCCACGGTTGCATCGGTAGCGAATTAGCGATGCTGGTCATTCTGCGAATGTCTTGCAGAGCGTTCTGCACGCCTGTCCAAGTCGGGTCTAATCGTTAAAGGGTCGAGGAGTACTGCGGAAAGCCAAAACCCTGTGTAGGGTCAAGAACCTTCCAAGGACATTGTCTTGGCTTGCTGGGTTTCGTGGGGACCCAATCATGCAAAACAAAAACCTTGCTTTCTTACCACGCAGGCCTTAGCGGAACAGTGAGATCCGGGGTACAATGCTAGAGGACAGCGACGGGGAAGGAGTATATAGTAGGTAATTCTAAAAGGATGAACGCTAAGCCAGACACGCTCGGTCTTCAGTGACGACCGCACACGTGTGCAGTTCAACAGCCACCAAAATCTTATGAGATTAAACAGCGCTTTAAGTTATAGCTGACCCCTCTATTTGAAAGCATGGCAAAGCTGCTGACAGTAGGCACTGGTGGTACGGAGATGATCCCACCTTGGAGGGAAACTCTAGCAAAACTGGCGGTCTAGAACGGAACCAATGCCAGTGGAGTGCAAGAGGGTAGAGGAAAAATAGGTAGTACATGCGGACCGCCTCAGTAGTCGTTGCAGGGTCTGGTCGGTGTTGGGAGTAGGATGCGTGTACGCCATTGAGGGTGGCGGCAATAGCTGGCTGGATGCCAGCAAGACGCGGAGCGCATACAGTGTCGGAGAAGAGCGTACCCACGAAAGCTTGTGAGAAGCCTGTCCAGAAAGAAGGAAACTCCTGCGAATGAGAACAGTGTACGCCGCTACGGCAGCTAAACGGTACAGTGGCTGAAGACGCCTAAATAGTGGTGTTGGAAAAAGGGGAAGACATAACTGGAGGGTAACGGTGAGAGAGAGAAAGAGAGAGGAGATTACTAAAAGTGGAGAAAATTGACGTAAATGGGGATGTGACCAGATACCACCACGAAGTGGACTTACGACAATTGGGAAATAATGTCGCTGCGTCTGCGGGTTTCTTCCTCGAGAGCCGGCGTTGTTAGCGCAGAATCAACGTTAAAGACGATTTGGTGCGAACAACTTGTGTAGATGCGCGACCTTGGGGCAGTGCAAACAAATGCTATTTACTATTTTATATGTGATTCAGGTCAAACCTCGTTATCGACTAAAATATATGAGAAAGTACAACTGTAAATTTTATAGTCGTTCTAGCTGGAGTTGCTAAGTTAAAGTCGAGACTTTACCATACGATAAACCATTTTTTAATGAATAGTGTACGTGTAAACACATGATCAGTGTTATGCAGTGCTTCAGGTGATTCTAAAATATTTCTAACAAACTTCGTCACGTCTAAAAGGGCTAAACAACGACTTACAATGCGTGTCCATTGCCCGGTTTTCTGAATTAAATCGTGTAATAATAACGACTGTAAGAAGATTCTGCGAGGTTCTTTCGATTGTTATCATTTACCGTTGTCTTAGAACGTAATATCGTAATATAAAGAAGCTGTCATTCGCGAGAGCAACCAGCGCTTACAGATCTCTCTTATCACGAGGTTGCTGCCATGTGATAACCCTTCGTCAGCCATCGGCCCCACTTCTGATTGCATACTGTTAATCGACCGTCTGGGCAGATGAGAAAGATTTAGCTGAATTTTCTCCCCATTTTCCGCCCCTCCGTTTCAAACGCCGGTATTCAAAATATTGTCCTATATGTCGTACGTGACAGCATGCTTCCGTCACGATTCCAAGAAAGCGGACATGCATTCCAAATTTTACACTGGAGAGAAAGGTCTTTGTGGAGGTCAGAATAAACCGCGAAAGTGTAACAAAATGTCATTACACTTTCGCCCGGTGTTTGGTTCAGGTCAATTGCGAACGCACTGAAACGGCTTAGCTTCGAAGTGGGCCGTTAGAATATGTGCAGCTGAAGTCCATTACTGATGCGTTGTCGCCTGTGAAAGAAACGTCTTCATATGTAACGTTAACAGCAGGGGGTTTGGAGTGAAAAATCTTAGTCTGTAAGAAGGGACCGTTCGGCTCAGCGAAGATCCGACGAGTGAGTGTCGGTGGCATTATGTAGAGTATCTAAGGTCTTCCTGTCAAGACAACCAGGCACTATGTTACTCTTCGATGGATGACAGGACCTAGGGTCAAGCTATTGCTGCTGCTGCTTGTTGAGTGACCGTGTCCTTTATGTCTTGGTTTGGCCTTACTGATGTTGCCACCAGTGGTTTCACCGGGTATGGCGGTCATATCCTGGCTACCATCCATTAGCGAACGTGTTTTCCTGCAGTTTGAAGCGTTCATGAATTTTATCGACCAATTGAATATCAACTAATAGTAACTGAAATACGAAGAACCAAGGCAAGGGTATTATGCACCATCTCATTTACTTTGGGATTTCAAAAGACACGTTTGCTGAGCAGCATAGCGCCGGAGGTTTACCAGGATTTGCCCGCACCGGGTTCGTGTAGCGTTATTACGGCGATCCAAATGCACATGGCGTCTGTTGGATATTTTCACCTGTAGTGTATTGAAATGTTGTACTAATAGCTGTCGTGCGGTAGGTGACTTTTTGATAACCGTCGACTTCATAGCGACGTGGTAGTGTTAGGCGACTTGGTTTAGTTTCAGTCATTGAAATCATACATATTTGAGTGCTTTTAGCAGATATGCGCTACTTTAGGAACTGTCTGTGGTAAGCACTAGTGACCACATCCTAGTTACGGACGGATTGTATGAGCGGAACTCTCATTTTCCTTACGGCTGTTTTGGCATCGATTGATTTGTCTTACCACGATTAGTCACAATGCGTTCACAGATGCGAAGGGTGCAGCTGACCTACTGGAGACGCGTGCAGGCTAGGCATTACGTTCTGTGGTGGCTTGGCTATTTTGGAGGTAAAATAAGCATTTATTCACGCTCCACAGTTTGTTACATACTCCCAATGGTTACGAGCTTGGTTTACTCATGTAAACGAAACTAATGGATGTCTTAAATTATTATTATTATACCAACAGGGACGTTGATAGGCTAGAAACACTTGAGGAAGGTGTATGGACGTTACGGCGTTGGACAAATCTCTTTTTTGTGGTGACTTAAGTCATCGGTGTTATAAACAAGTTCTGTTTGCCGTGCTTTAGTAGCACTAGAACGTCGATAGGTAAGCCGAGACTAACGTATAATAGCTATATAGAAAAGGTCAGGCTGAAGATGCTCTCCTAGACGACATTCTGATTGTTTAATTTTTTTGACACAATTATATCTGTCATTGAACGGAGATAAAGCTGCTTGTGCCATTTATAGCGTTAGCTACCAAGAAAAAAATTGCTAGGGCGATACATTTTAGCTTATTCTTTGTAAAGAAGCCCTGTATGATATATATACATGTATGTGTATATAAGTTCTCCAAATCAGAATGATGAAACGAGAGATATGTCACGCATTGTCAGCGCATGGAACATCCAGCCGCCTTGAACTTATCCCGGCGACATTGTTTACTAGAAACATGCCCAGGTTTTAATATGGTTTTTAAGGGAAGCTGATATCATTCTAGAAGTGGCGGAGCGAATTCCGAATGGAGTGGAGAGCTTCCATCGTATTCTCTGTGGGAATTATCAGTCAATTCGGGGTGTTCATTGCCAGGAGACATGTTTGTATGTATACTTCAATCCGATCCAAAACAAACTCCTGAAGATATGATATTGCGCGATGCAATTCCGAATCGTTGGTGAGTGTATACTCCCTGAATTCTTTCTTCCTTTTGTGAACATTTCTAACGAAAGGAATCACAGCTGTTTAGCGACAGAAAGGGATGTAATCCCTACAGTGGCAAAAACATGGGTGAGCTGTCAAATTTTCCTTTTAGCCCCTTTCTTAGGGTTCATAAGCAGTACCCAGTAAGCAAGGATAACCGGCCCGTTATGAGTATCAGCTTGATAATATGGCACACACCGTGACTTCGGGAATAAGTGAGAAGTAGCAAAGCTCTCGCGTCAGCTGTAAACTAAGCACTTCCAAGCGCTCGGCCGTAAAGAGTGTCGCTTGCCAGCGCCATTGCTTTTCTATTCTTCTTCTGAGTAAGTGGAAAACATTAAGAAAGTTTTCGACGCGGCACAGAGGGAAGAGACTGCTGGAGCAACAACAATGGCTCTTTTTGTTCCCTTCGCGCCCTCCCACTGCTCGCCACGGTCGGTTTTTCTCCCGTTCTCGAGACACATATTTTTGACCTTTTTTGCCCTCCGCCGTCCCAACTCCTTGAGTGTGCTCCACAAACATAAATGCGCGTGCACTTTCATGCATATTCACTCGTCGCGTGTGTACATCCTTCGTCAAA
The DNA here is from genome assembly GCA_002081605.1 of Tropilaelaps mercedesae. Classification (NCBI taxonomy): domain Eukaryota; kingdom Metazoa; phylum Arthropoda; class Arachnida; order Mesostigmata; family Laelapidae; genus Tropilaelaps; species Tropilaelaps mercedesae. The sequence goes on from MNPL01010019.1 coordinate 6,084, forward strand.
AAGTGTGAAACGTTTCGTTTGCGGTTTATCGTTCGCGATAGCCGACATCCAGCGGAGGTAACGCTAACATATAGTTCTAACGGATAGCACAAACATGCACGATTATGTACACGTCGGCCTCTCCGTGTCACAGTTTTTTCTCTCTCTTCTGTATAGGAATATGAGGAATATAAAATAATAGCGGCCCAAAAGTGTTGCATGTCGTGTTGGTTCTCAGCTGTCAGCTGTTGGCGATTGTCGCTCCTAACGGATGATGGCCTGGGGGTAGGCTTGTGGCAAACCGAGACGTAAACACATTGCCATCGTTGCCCCATATTCAGCCAGGAGCGTCAGTGTTGAACACTATACTATAAACGAAATAATGGCGTTTGGGCGTCTTCTCGTTGTTAATGCTGCAGATCGATGACATGCTCCGTCGAGGGCAAGATCCGGCCTTGGCAACGATTCTCGAGGTTGCTTCAGGCTGTGTTTGGGGTATAAGTTAATGATAAAAATGGGACCTCTAGAGCGACATGAAAGAGTTTAGCAGCCAAAGCAGTGGATTTAACAAATGTTTGCTGACAAATGTTTTTGCGATCGGCCATTTTGTTCATGTAAATTTTGTTTATGCTGATAAGCTCAAAATGACGATGGTATTGTTTAGCACCCGGCGCATAGAGGTACACCTTTATTACACGTCGAAATAATAAAGCATACGGAGAATTACTATATCGATCACTTCTTCTGTTCGGCATATTCCTATTGAATCTTTCCACCCTAACATATACTCTTATCCAAAGTTCAATTTGCATAGAAATTTTCCGTTAATAAATAGCGAATTTCAAGAACAGAGTCATCCACTTTTTTAGGAACACTTTCTGTAGCGCTAAAGATGTGATGTTTTCTATTCTTCGATGACGATATGTGCAGTAATTGCCAAAGAAAGGCGAAAACGTTATTAGATAAAAGTGAACACAGTCGAGACCAAGAAGCTCTAAAAAATTCAGTTTGTATTTATTGATCTCTAGTTTCTAAGTCTTCTTGCGATAGAGAATTCACTGTGGTTGGCACATCGACAATTACTGATCGAAAACGCAGCATCGGTACGGACGGAGCAGGGTCTGGAGGTAATGGCGCATGCAATAAGCGGGTCCACGATGGTGGATGGCGATTGGTAGCGGGAAGGCAGTGTGCGGATTCTGACAGCCAGAAAACAAATTTTTGCGACAGCGTTGTCCGTCAACACATACTGTGTCCCGTTTGCTGTATTATACTTGGAAAAATTCGTGCCCTATCATTGGATACTCTTCCGTCAAACAGAGCAGCTAACTCATGTAAATGTTGCGCTGATAGAAGAAATTGTGTATATAAAGTAGATTTGAGAAGCCATGGGACCAACGAATGAAGTGCAATTATGTAATAACATTTAAGGTCGCTGTATTGTTGCGCCAATGCGGTCAGTACTATTTTTTTAAAGATTGGTTTAAATCTACCTCATTAGGCGAACCTGAGAGGAAGGAACACTGGAAGGGGTCAAAAGGGATTTATCGCCGTGAGTTCACCATTGAGCGCAGAAAAGATCAAGCAGACTGTTTTTACATATGCACACGTATTCGATAAGTTCAGTTACACCAATATTGGCTAAACTATGGATTTCACAGTAAATAAATAGCACTAAACTACGTGCCGAATAAAAAGTAGAATTGCGCAGTGCAAGCGAGTACAATGTGTGAGCAATTATCCTGAGATCTTTCTCTTTCTTGAGAAAGTTCTCAGCTTTTAAGCATAAGACAAAGCATTTGTTAGAAAGTTCATAAGTTGAAGCAGTGCAACCGCCGAGTCGCGAATCAGAAAAAGTTATTAAATTAAATGCAGTAGAGTTTTGCTTCCCCAAGTCAGGATGGGCCTGTTACTGCAACTACTGCTGTATCTGAAAAATTATCGTGTTGTTTCGTTATTGTCCTAACAAAAAAATTACTTGCTTAGTTAACCATTAGTGAAAATCAAACGGAACACATCTGGATACCCGCTCTGCCGAGTGATGTATATCTACGTATAGATTTCTTGCAGTGATGATTACTCCTAATTGGCGACCACGTATCATCAATGCCGGCTCGATACTCTACCGTAGAATCCTGGGCTTCCCTGTTGCAATATAAAAATAGTTTACTTTTGATTTAAAAAAAATAGGTGCGCTTTATTGTACCATAAGGACATATTTTCTATTCCAGTTAGTTATATAATTGTAAATATAAGCACATTTGCGGATCGATATAGATTAACCATATAAGGCTATTTTGTTGTTTGGTGGGTTTCAGAAAGCCGCATGGAGGGTCTTCAAGCGCGGGAGATCCTCCCGCTATTGCAGGAGCGCTTCGCTATACTTTCTGGTGAGTCCCTCAAGGTTGATTGTACTTTCACAAAAAACAACTCGCGGATGACTGATGGTCGAATTTAATAACGCTAATAATAATAACAATAATAGTAATAATAATGATAATAACAATAATATAAGTAATAATATTACAGCATTTAATTAGCCAGAATTGAGCTAATTTTAATTCTTTTTTAGAGAAACTCGATTATACTGATGTGGGCGGCATAAAATAATTGGAGTGGGGAGAAAAAGTTGGGTAGGAGTTTTCACTGTCACGACAACTTTGTAAACAAAAATTTATCCCTCCTCTTCAAATGTTTTTTGGAAAGGTAGTGCATATGTGCAGAGCTCAAACTTTACAGTCATCTGACGGAATTTTCAAAAGGAGTCAATGATACTTAGCTTATTACCCCTCTCTCCCCACAAAACTCGGATAAAACATCAGACGTTATTAATATTGCGTTTACTATTTCAAGCAATTTTCATTTTTTGTCTTAAAACAGGGGGAAATTATATGACGGCGAAAGATGCTATCATATAGGAAAACTTTTATTCCAAAAGGGGCGAGGAGAGTTAACTGAGATAGCTTTCATTTACACGTGGAGAGGTGGCGGTATTTCGTAGATTCTCACGCTAGACGGATCTTTAATAGTAGTAGAACCTCAAATTTCGTAAATGTGCACATGAAAGAATAAAGAGCGCGTGTAATATATTTGAGTTCATATATGTATATATATGCGCAATATATGGCGGCAGTTCTCAGCGGTCTGGCAGATCGCCGAGAACTTCTGAAGTCGGAGATGTACTCCGGTGGGAGAGAGAGAATTCGATTCACCCGGGTATTTTGTTGCGTCGCTCAAAAGTTTTAAAATTGGAACTAATGGCGCGGTTTGCTCTCGGTGCATCTCCCCTGTTTCTCTAGTACTCATACGGTCGGACGACTGCACTGATCTTGAAGTTCAATGGCAGCTGGCTAATTATGTAGCAGTTATAATAATTGCGGCTTAATTTGGACTGCCTTGAGTCACGAAGCCAGGAGTGCATATCGTTCGTACTCACTGCGACTGTTTCCAGATACGACGAGGGCATTGGCCAGCAGTACTACCTAGCCAGCTTCGTAACGAAAGAGTTTCTCTGGTTCTAAACAATTGCAGTTTGTTCACTTCACATCTGCAAAGTTATATACCTCGAGGTAAACACAAGATTTTTTTCTATATAGCCTAATTAGAACATGGGACAACGGCAGGAAAGAGAAGTTCACAAAATTGGTTATGCGACAATCGATTTGAACTTATCTAACTTGTCTATTAAGTGTATGTAGTTTACCGTCGTGTGTAGAAAGCTTGATAGAAAATTCATCCCGCAACACTACACAGTCAGCAGGGAGTGGTAGCTATACTTAATCGACCATCATTGGAGAACCGCGACAAATTGTTAACTGTTTGATAAGCTTTTCGCAACGAATTTATGAATCTTGCGCCTAAGGTTAGAGGGGGGAAAATACTATCGGAGAGATCGCCCTCACGGGACATTCTCATTTGTCATTTAAGGTCATTTGCTTAGGCGAATGGGCTAGTATGTTTGGACTCTGTATCGTAAAGCGTTAAGACACTGTTTGGAGGAGTAGAACATTGGTGATAATAAATGAACAAGTGTGAAGAAGACGATGATAAATAAGTATACCTGGATACCGATTGTGTGCCTTGAAATGTATCTAGCTGAACTTATTAAAATTTAAAGATGAGAAAATCTACAATGCTTTTTTGCCCGCTTCTTTATGTGAGTAGAAAAGCCATGTTACGGACATATTTTTGGAAAATATTCGTTACGTTAGTATCGGTTTAGGTTTTCAGAAGGCTACTATCCTAGTTTGATGTATGATTTTAATGTGTATTTAGGCGACTGTGTGTAGCCAAATAGCCCCAGTTTAGGGTATATGAAAGAGTCGTAAGTAATTGACGAGAGCCTAAGGTTGTAACGTATTAAATTAAGAAAACTTTTTTTTTTTTGTACAGTTGAGTAAAGGAGGCGCAAAGGAGAAGCCCGCAAAAAAGCTATACGTATAATGACCAAAATGCTTTCTCTTATTGGTTAGCTTTAGTGTGTCTAGTAGCAACAACAAATGAGCGCTTATGATAATAAAATGTTGCGGCGTGGCATAGTCAGCTTTTTTAGATCTCGCAGATCCAACGTCATATATTATTGGTACTTGGAGTCTGTTTTGGTTGGTCAGATATTAAAACCAGGGCAAAAATAGAAACCTTAAGATAACGTTGAAAAGTCAACTAAATTTTCCCATCTCTATTATGGCTAAGCTTTTACATCATTTATCGTAAGACCTCGTCGATTGATCTCTCTTTTTTACTCAGTCCATCTTTGACAAGGCGACAATATTTTTATGCTGGCGACGTTTCGTACCGGTCGTATTGCTTGAGCTGTCATTTCTGTTGGGCCCTGTCCTGGACTAACTCTTGCATGCACCGGTTCAGTGAATGTTAGAGATCTCTCGAACGGCGAACGAGAGATACAGCGCAGACGTGTACTGTCATCTTGTCTCGTGTAGAACCATCCTTATACTGTAGCGAGGTCGTTGTCGAATGGGTCGGGTCGATTGACGTTGGCGAGGATTTCGATTCTACGACACCCAGGCGCGAAAAGAGCACGTGAATTCGATGTAGGAACTCGTCCGAAAAACGACCCCGAAAGGTTACACTTTGTTCCATTCGCTTAAAGTGAAGACAGGAAAGCATTCATGGGAGTATGGGGTTATGGTTTATGCCTGACGCACGCACTTCTATTTTTATTGTACGTGTATTTTTGCAATGTATAGTCAAAGTGGCGCTACATCGACATGCTCCATTAGTGTGTAACGGTCAACAGATAATGCTGATACGGCTATGAATTTAGACCACTATATATATATATATATATATATATATATATA
>MNPL01010026.1:12325-23747 GCA_002081605.1 Tropilaelaps mercedesae
AGAAAGACAACATTTTCGTTCGACTTCGGCCTTTATCGCCAAAAGAGAATATTTAAAATCAAATTGGTTCTAATCTCTACTCCGGCCCCCACTCCGGCCGCCCATTTTTGCCGAGGTTCGCCCTTACGGCCACATGAGCGTGAGGGCGTCGGGGGTTCTGCACGCGCGACCATTCCGATCACGTTTCTCTAGTTTCCTATCGGGGAATCAATCGAATTAGCGGCAAAGGGACAAGCAGAGGACAGATTCCCCACGGGAAGATCACCGAAGCGAAATCGAGCCGAGGGAGTTGCTTCTTTCGGACGGCGAGTCGGAAGGCAGTTGATTAAGCAACAAGCCAGCTCATCAGAGCTTAGGAGATGCCAAACGCCCGAGCGCCGATACGCGTCTGGTCGCTGTTTAATGCTCGAGGGACATTGAAACCAAGAAATCAACGAAGATTCGTTTTTATAACTGTTGTGCGGGCTTACCGCTCGAGAGAGAGACCGAAGGTTTTCTGCTAAGAGTAACAGAAAACCTTCACGCGAAAAGGGCCCCAGCAAAACGGGGAAGTTTTGCGAAAGGGTCAGGTCAGGTTGTCTATACAAACGGATTCAGCTGTCTTCCGAAGAAATTCTACAAAGTAGCGTTCATTGCTTCTAATACGATCGTAAGTCTTCTACGCATTTCTTTCACGCATTCTACCTCTCAAGGTCGGATGCAGTTGGAAGAATTCAGAGAAGATTGGTCACCACCTGGCCAGAGCGTGCCGTCTCGATATGCGGGGAAAGCTATATGACATGATTGGGGAGTAATAAAGTATGTTGCTTGCTAAAAGTGTAAATGGTGAATCTATTCACCCAATCCAAGTGTTGGCTTGTTTGTTAGTGTGTGCAAAATCCATTTCAAACATTTGTGTTCGTTCCGATCGTGGTCGTCGTCGTCGGGGGGCTCTAACCGCATTCGTGGAAGACGTCAGTTTTTAGTTGTGTTATCCTCGATCGTCGTCGTCGTCGTCACCACATTTTATCATTTCTGTTTCGCATCGTTGACTCTGATACATGAAAGCTTGCCGTGGCATAGACAAATCGACATTCTACAGCAGAAAGTCCGCTTGAAACCTTCGCGAATAGTCCGTCGTCAGCCTTCTCTGTCTGATAGTTGGAAGGAAATGACTGATTGGTCTCCCATCACTGCCTCCCTTTTTGGCATTTGTCGGTACATGACACGAATGCACAAAAACACATCCAAAAGAGCTTTATAGCCGCTCAGCAGTATTGAGCGTTGAGGTGCGACGCGTCACCTCAACGCACTATATTTACACACACACACACATATATTTATATATCGATTACGGTATCGGTGGTTGACTAAGAAGCGGTTGAATGTTTTCCTCGAGAATGGCGCATGCAAACCACCGGTGACAAATTGACTAAGGGCGGTCGCCGCCAAGACGTCGCACCGTAGCGACGGATTGAGGGCATTCGTCATACTCGGAAAGAGATTCTTATCTAATTTGCTAACTCCAGCGTTCCATAGACGTCCGTCGGGCATGCGCCGCCTGGTGTCGCGATATTCATCGGGGCCCACGGTCCCGGGGACAGCATTTACTGCTCCAACGGGCCGAAAACTGCGCTGAGATTGTGGTTCTCTACGTACGTAGAGCGCCGCCTCCAAGCGAACGCCAGTCGGTCGATCGGATCGAGGGCAGAATTAACGTCCACATCACTGGCGACCCCTGGCTCGTCTGACCACCCTCGAATGTACTAGCTAATATTAGGTATATGCATAACACTTAGAAAAGCCCTCCGGCACCATTGACGTTCTCATCAGTGATGCCCTCCGCTAGAGGACTACGGAGAGGTCACATTGGCAGAGTGAGCAGGAAGAGCCATTGTTCATCAGACACTCACCGCCAGTTGAGGTTGGCCGGAATCGAGGACTGTCGGTGGTCAGCAACGGAGCATTCAGTGTCCGTTGGCTTCTGCGATGGGCGTTTATTCTTCGCAATGGCCCCAATGAGTTCCTTCGGGGCTTCCCATGCCAATGACCTTGGACTCCTGAGAGAATCCTCCGGTCCCATTGTGGGGGTGCACAAACGCGTGGGTACATTCAGCCCATCACGATTCGGTCGGCCTGACGTGGCACGCGTCAGTTCGTCGGCTGCGGTTCTTCGCCCTTCTGCCGCCGCAGAAGTTGGCGGAACGTTGGTCCCCTGTTTCTTCAGCTTCTCTGAAGCCGTGAAGAGGTCGGACGGGAACTTTAAGAAACGGCTCTATGGTCAAGAGTACTCCAGGGGTTCTCTCTGATGACAGCCCCGAGTGACGAGGCGAGGGACGCTTTAGCATGGCCCTTGCCTTGACGCGACGCATTGAGGAGGCAGGATCGCTGATTGAAGCCATCAAAGTTTGTTGTTTTCTACACTCAGTGACCCAGGGAAATGTGAGTGGAGCGCGACTTTAAGGCAGTTCAAGGAAATCAAGGGGGTCCGAACGAGCCGCTAAGAGCCGCGAGAGCTAAGGGGAGCATTGAGCACAAGGCCCGAGTTGCGCGCGCCCAATAGGCGTGTCTATACTGTGTGTCCGAAACTAAAGGGAAGAGGGTCCAACGAATAAAGTGAGATCCTTTTCGTCGGTCTGGTAGAGCAGCAGCGACTCATTCGCTGCCATTTTGATGTCGCGCACTCATTTGGGAATTGTTCCAGATGAACGGGCTACGCGCGAGAAGGCAACGCATGCGCCATTTCTGTCGGAAACCTTTCCGCTTACGATGTTCGGTCGTCTTTTGCGTCTCGGAACTCCAGCGTTTCTTTTTGTCTCTTTCTTGTTCTTCGTTCTCTCTTTCACCTCCTCTGTCCCTCGTTCTCTGTTTACGTCTCCGGCTAAAGTTAACATTATCTCTCTCAAAATCGTTACATCCTTTATCTCTGCCATTGGCTTGCGGGAACGCCCAGACGGAACCAGCGATGAGCCTATATCGGCCTTCCACAGAACGAAAACGACACAAACGAACGAGCATTCACCCAGTTCCTTCAGAACTTCCACAAATGCACAACTGTTGATGCTTTTTTCCTATGCCGAAACCCACATAACTGTCTCACGAGCTCTATACAATATGCACACGCCTATATATATATATATATACACACATATATATATATAAACGAGTCGCATAAACATACATAAGCATTTCATAGTATTACTTCGACCCTCGACGAAGTAATACCCTGGATTCGATAGAGACATTGTGTGCTCGTTCGAAGCTAACAGAGGTTTGTGCAGTATTAGATTCCCTTCGGGTATTGCACCGGAGTTCTCTGTCTTAATCTCCAGCCTTTGCGAGGGATTAGAAGTGAGAGGCGGACGGAGCCAACCTCATTTGACGGGGTCCTCTGTGAGCAACGGTAGACTTTGCATTTGCTCTCTTCGATCCTAGGACGTACCTAGCGCGAAGAAGCTCGCACGGCCTTGCCTGTCAACGCTCCTGGCGTCCAAGGAAGGTTCTTCGTCCATTATTCTCGATGTACTTCAATCGTTGTTCTAGCCGTACACGTTCGTCGGGAGCGGTGTAGTCGAGATGAAGATGAGTACGAAGACTCGACGGTGCTAAACAGCGTTTATTGACGAAAGGCAGGGTGGGGGTCACGAAGGGATGCAGGCTTAATCGGAAATGAGCGGAATTCTGTTAGGAATCGATAAAGAAGACCGTGCAGAGTTCTAGAGAGAAAGAGAGAGAATTCCACATTCAGAGCTAACAGGCAAAACGTTACGATGGTGATGACTTCGTGGACTTTGGGGGCTCATAGACGATCAGGCTGGATCCAGCGCTGTTGGACTTTTTCCATTTTTCACTGGTCGTTTTCTTTGGCAATGGAACGATGTGAAGACAGGAAGGCATTTGTTTGTCGTAATATGAACATATAAATAAAACAAACAAACATATATAGAGCAGTGCTTTATTTGCTGTAGAGGGGAACGACCATTTGGAAGAAAGCGTTTACTACTTTGTAAACTGAATACGTGCACGCATTTAGCTGCACAACTCTGCGAGGTTTTTTCGAGTTTACGCATGTTTTTTTCTACGAAAGGATTCCTGAACTGCAATATGATTAAAACTTTCAATGTGTGTTTTGTTCTACTCTTCCTGGACGAGCTTCTAGGGCACACTCTTTCTAAACGAATAACAAAGCAAACGTTTTTACTTAACTCCTGTTTTTCTTCCTAAACTCTTTTCTATTGCTCCTAACTGTAGGGACAACAATAACAACTGTTTCATACAGTCGAATAGACGATACGCGCATACAGTTACGCTTATACGACTACCCTCGATTCAAGCGTATGCTGTGGCCCACCAGTTCCCGCAGAAGTTCTTCGGCCTCGCCGAAGCCCGCAGAAAACCCGGCCTGGAGCCCCACCCGAGCGCAAGTGGCACACATCTCAGCGGCACCCCGAGCCTGCCGTAAGGTTGGTTACCGTTTGCATGCGGCTACTTAATGCGGTTGAACAGCGACGATGCTTGTCAAGGTATACGAACTGCCTACCGGCTACTCGACGCGTCTACCAAGCGAACACAGCCGACAGTAGCGCCCGTTGTAGTCGGTAGGCGAGTAAGCTCAAATGGCAAGTACGACAACGATTCGCCAGGAGTAGGCGCCATTTTGCCACGTGTCAGAGCCGAGGCCGCAGTGCCCCTCAGATCGACAGTGTTCGCGTGGAAAAACTTAGCGCCGGGTCGAAGCACGGCCAGCGGCCAGAAGCCGATGGGGTGCGGATAGAAAGCGAAGCTGTAGAAAGGGGGAGAGAGGAAGAGCGGGGATAATTATTTTCTAGGAGCACAGCCACCGAAGTAACCCACGTAGGTCTACTATGGGTGGGTGAGCGCCCCTTAGTCAATAGACTTCGTCCCCGGTCGACGCGCACCTACGCCGGCCAACAAACACCTTTTTCGGCTTTGATCGGACCCACATTGACACGTAGACGTCTACGTTTACACTGCACAGTTTTGGTCGCACAGAAAGCATCTACCGACGAGTACGGCGCTCACGGACGGAGACACACACACACACACACGCACGCACGCACGCACACACACACACACACACACACACACTCGTGCACTTGTTTCTTCTCAAGTAGTTTGTCGGCGGAATCAAGTTGGCTCCTCCTCGAGGTGGCGCCGTTGCTAGCCGCTCTCGAGGTAAACAGGATAGAAGAAAAGTAAACTTTACTCGCCGTGATGGGATCCTCAGAAGCACCATGCGGGGAGCGGTAATCGCGAGGCAAGGGGCTTACAGCAGAGGAGAGCCTTGGCTGAGGTGCTGAGCGGGCGACGAAGGCTAAGGACGAGGGCCCCTCAACAGGAGAACAGGCTACGCAGTTACGGTGGAGCCCTCCTGAGGCGGACCCATGCTGTGGGCTTGACCAGCCCAGCTAAAGCACCGGGGGACGAATCGCTCCCCCAGAGAGATTCGTAACCGTCGTCGAAGAAGAAAGAGATCGTCCCAGAGCGAGGGAACAATGACAGATGGGCGCAAACCGCCTGCGAGGACGAAAACTTGCCGCTACGCCCCTCCTGAGCAGCGAGTCCCCGTACAATATCCCTCGAACCCCCATGAGGGTCACGCGTTCGCCTGGTCTGTTTTAATTAATTAGCGTCTAGCAGCTACACGGCGGCACCACTAATGATTGAAAAAATTAGAAAGATTCCTAGGAGGCAAGTCACGCGATAGAGTACGCTATCACCACGCAACGCAGGTGGCTAGCATCGTTATAGTAATATGAGCCCAAGCCCAAGCCCACCCTCTAATGGTCCTCGTGCCATGCGCAGTGTGGGGATTCTAGCCGTTAAAAAAATTAGGCACGAAAGCCGATAACGGTACGTGTGCTACGGAAGACAACGACGTAACTCACGTGATTGGCGCGAGCTCATAAAGTCGCATCACTGTCCCAGAGGAGATGAGAAGCCGAAAAAAAATGAGCATTATAATCGTCATGCGTCAGTAGATACACCCGAACGTGCGGCGGTGCTAAATTACGAACTGGCTGACGACGGCGGACGAACGGCCTAAGCACTGCTTCCGAAGGACAACAATTCCAAGCCGACGGAAGATTATTCTAGGGCTGTAGTTTTCGAGTGCTTTCAGCTATTCACACTTCAGCTATATCCACGAGCTCGGTGGATTGGTGCATTCGCATGCGCCTTGCGACCGGAGGAGACACGTAGGAGGTGCACGGGTTCGATCCCCGTCGGTGCACATTTACATTTGTTTATATGGAGTCCGTCTTATGAAGTAATGCAAAAACTGCTACCGTGGACGTTAAATGTTGGCTGATGGTCAGCCTTAAAAATAGAAGCTATATTACACCTAGGCTATTAAATTAGTAGAGGACCGTAGCTTCCGCCCCGTCCATCGGAGTATGCTCAGTGCCGAGTAAGCTGGAGCCATCAATTTGATACACACAAAAACTTCCCGGATAAACTGTTTTTCTAATATAGGGATGATCGCTTCCAAAACCGACTGTACAGAAAGCTCGAGAAGAACTAATATACCAAACAGTAACGCCGATGCATGAGTGGATATCGCGAGGTAGACTGTTGTAGAAGTTGTGGACGATAGCTGCTCGGATGCGTTCTTGTACGCATCATTTGCCACAGCCTTCGTTTCTGAGTTCTCTCTCGAAAATTATTAAATGTAAGGCAAAAGAGAAAGAGAAAGCCTTAAACCAGCGTCTAGATTGTGAATTACGCCGGTATTTCCCCATTTTCGCCGTCCGACAGAGAGGACGGAGAGAGATCTGCTACTCATCCCTTACGTTCAATGGCTACATTTTCTAAGGCGGCATTTTTTTCGCCATATCCTACGGGGAATAATTTCGAAGCGAGAAACCCCTAATATGTGCTTGTTCTAGAGAACGGTTTCGGACCAATGCATCGCAGAGGCTTGCTGAACATGGGCTGCGCTTCGCTGAAGCCTGACGAGTGGCTGCGAAACCTGCCGTAAAGCTCATAATTTTAGTTCGTGTCTCCATTATGCTGCTAACCGCAAAGCATATGAAGCACATAATGCGTACTCGGTTCGGCTGGATCACGTCGCAGGCTTGTGCTTAACAGCTACGTACGGTATGCATTAGACGGTAACCGTTAAAGAGTACTACGGCTACAACTGAGCCTGCGCTGTACTTAATCTAGTTCCTGATTCTCTCCAGTTTATTATGATATCTTCATCAAGAGCCGAGAGAGGACCCATGACTGTTCGTGTTTTGCTGCGAAATGACGTAGCAGTTCAAATGTTGAATGTCGCTTCATCAACTATAGTAACACGTGGCAAATAAAAGCGTTTTGCAGGAATACGATACGAAAGTCCCCAAACGATGGGCAGGTAATGTCAGCTACACATGTGTGCGCAATGTGTTACAGTATTGCATTATAAATGTAGCTTAATAATGGAACAGAATCTCTTACAATGATCTCGTATTCATGACAATTATCATATGAAACGTAGATCTCACACAACATGAATATTTCCAGCAGTTATATATAACACAACAAATCAATATGCATACAAATAAGTAGCTTCATGTTAATATTATTTCCATGTAACGAAGCGCAACGCTTGTACTAACTCGATTCAACTTCCTTTGGCTGCTCATCGTTTCCTGTCAAAGACACGATTAAGTGTTTCGACATTTTTCGGTTCACATATGTACACGTTTGTACTTCGTCCAGCGTATTTGCTCATTCTCAGGTTTGGTATCGTGCTACATAAACATTATACAACTGAAATTTTTCATACAGTACATCTACATACCTAAAAATTAATATCAACCCCTAATGTTTACTCACTCAACATAAGTAAAACATCTTCCGGTAAATGCTGAGACATATCCAAAAGGGGATGTAGCGAAAAGCGATAGAATCCAGTATTTTGAAAACGGGCTCCTAGATTTGACAGTTTGGCATCCCTCAGCGGCGCTAATGACGTACTTGAACATCGAAACACAGGACAACCTGTTGCTTGCCCAATAGCCCAAATGCCCCATAGCTTTGCCCGAAGCACATCGTTGGGATTGAGAAGATCAGACGTTGAAAGTGCTTACGCCCTGAAGATGGATCCCACTTGTGCAGTTCGTTGAAGGCTCAGTCCAGTTGCCTGTCCTCTAATCTCAGCAATTAGCAATGTATTAAGCGGCGAAATGTATTCGCCGAGTTCGATGGCCCCGTGATTCCGTAGCCGCGCGATGTTCGTCTCTGCTTCACAGCCACGTGCCTACAAGAACAGTGTTTAGTGCACGCGTGCATACGGCTTCCCTTTCGCTAGCCGTATGCTCATGCAATCATCTCCTCTCGTTTGCTCCCGCATTGATCGACTGGACAAAAATCGATTGTTGTGACGATACGTAGCTCGTGGGGGGGGCTCTGTGACCGCTCGCCACATTCAGCTAGCTGCTATATTGTTCTTGTTGCATGTTGTCGACTACAAGGACAATATGGATATTGTCGTCCTTCCGTCTCGCTCTCTCTGTCTGTCTGTCTGTCTCCGTTCTTCCGCGCACACTCTCGAGATGAGTTCCTAGTTCGCTTACTTCGGTTGTGCTCCGTTCGGCTGGAGCCGAACGAGGCCAGGCAGGCCGTCTGTGCGTGAATTCGCAGGCTGAATGAGGTGGTCCTTAAACACGATTACCGACATAGCTCATCTAGGCGCAGTGAAGCACGTAGGCTGGGCCTGGCGGCAGTCTTGGTGGTCCTTAAGCGACTGGCCTAGACAACGTCCGCATCTGCATTCAGCCGAATCGCGCCATCGGACGTGCCCGGCATGCACGCCGACTCCAGCCACCCACAGCGGCCAAAAGGTAGCAGCGACAGAAGGAACGGTAATAACAGAAGAACTTCTGCCGTGTACAAAGCCTTCGACGGTGCCCGACGAATCGGCCCCCTGTGCCGGCCCAGAAGGCAGGACGCGCGCACAATCTATCAAGCAAGGCCTAGCAGACGTCGCAGGGCAGACGACGACGCGCGAGCAAACGAACGAAAAACGGAAAGGGCGAAAAGTGGAACATGGAATCCTCCACACTAAAAAGACCGGGTAGTCGCTAGCGAGTACAAGGACGAATGAGGTACAAGCGTAGGTCGCGTGGTAGTGATTAGAGCTGCGGTGTGCAGGGGCGTGCTTACACCTCCGGATGCAGCACACGGCGTAACTACGTCGTTATCCGAAGGCATCTGCATATCAACATCGAAACCGACGTGACCCGTTCGGTATGTCTACCTAACCTGGTTGCGGAGCAGTCTAGGAAACGCGCAGTAACGCCTTCAAAGGCCTGATATTAGCGACGCTGCATCTTACCTAATAGGTGCCACCATACCGTGTCACGCCTGACCTAGAAATAGACAGCGATGCGATTGTTTCTCAGTCACTTGACGAATTTGTTCGAAGACGAAAAGACGCATTCAAACAGTAGAACCGGGACTCGACAAAATGAAGCAAATGAACAGTACCAGCAAATGTGGGAAAAGACGAAATTTTACGGCCCGGCCCTCAGCGATATCGGTAATATCTGTACGACACAGCTAAAATATATTTTTTAAGGCTGACCATCAGCCTTAAACCTAGGCCTAGGCGACGTAAGACGACACAGCTAAACATTGCAAATTGGTCCTTTCGCTAGTCTCTTCCAAGCAGTTCAAACGACGACTTCACCAGTCTAAATAGCAGACTATTGTTGATCCGAATTTTAGAGTGGGAACGGCGTTTGACCGAACAGTTTACCTCGCCGCCTCGTCACTCGTGGAAGACACCTCAGAAGACGGCAAGTCGATGTCACACATTTCGACTCCCGATTTCCCACGAGGCCATAGAGTGAGTGAACGCTAGAACCACGTTTTGTAGTATCGATCGGGAGCAACGAGTGATGGCGGATATGTGCGAAGACCTTCCCGAACCATCTAAAAAAAATATTTTTTTAAAGCTGGCCATCAGCCAACATTTAACGTCCACGATGGCAGTTTTTGCATTACTCCTTCGTAAGACGGACCACCCCATATAAATGTAAATGTGCAGCGGCGGGGATCGAACCCGTACACCTCCTACGTGTCTCCTCCAGTCGTAAGGCGCACACGAATGCACCCCACAGCCACCGAGCTCGACTTCCCGAACTTATCTACTAAACTTCCAACGTCCCTATTTCTCTTAATTGCCTTCGCGTCACGCTCCGTGAGAGGATTGTACGAAGCTTAACGCATTGGTGGCGTGCCTGGAATCTTTCCTAGTGGCTATATTGGTGCACTCCAAGGAGTGACTCCTCTTTTCTCCAACTGAACTATCATCCTTTAAAACTTAACGGATAACCCACGTGGTGATCCGCCGCACCAACCAGCTCCCTCTCTGCAGGCACACCTGCGCGACCGGCGTTCTTCATCAGCCGTCATGTATCGGACTTCAGTCAGCGACTCACATAGTGGACTTTAGTCCAAAGATTGGACGTACTTCCGTCTCCATCAGCCGCCTCCGAATCAGTTCCTACTCGACCCTGCGCTGGCGAGTCCCGTTCTCACTACGGCATTGATAACCAGAATCTCAGCCACTTTGACACATGGATGGGGGGGTACGCACGTGCGCGCAATCCGTGACGCGCAGAAGCACTCGGAAGTTGCTAGTCGCTAGTCTGACAAAGCGTTTTCATCGACTACGGACGCAGATTAGGGGCATACCTTTGCTAGGCGTACGCATGTAGGTCCATCGAATAGAAAGCATTTTATCGGGTCGGATATATTCCGCATGGCGTGCCTAGTTGGTCGTGTACGCAGTTTGTGCGTGCCAGTAAACGCTAGAGTGCATTGGTCCGTGCCAAAGTGCAGGCGACACCGTTTCCAGCAGACGACACCTATTCGGCGTGGCGTAGAAAACTTTCAAACGTCGATCATACACTCACTCGGTCGTGTCGCTCTTTTACAGCTGCGCGTGACTGGTTGCGTGGCACGATAACAGCAACCCCTTGCCCTAATTTCTCATCTTGAGCCTACTAAATTAGCGGACTGTTAATTAGCAAGGATTGTGTACGACATCTCCAGGCGAACGAACACGCATGGGTGTCTGGGGGTCGCTGACGAAAACGGTCACTGCCAGCAAACAGCAAAATAACGCCGAAACGGTTTGGTCTAAAATTCTATTTGCCATTTTCGATGGATCATGGACAGACGGGAAGAGTAGCAGAAAAGGTCCCCGGAACTTCTGCGACCACCTTCCCGTGAAGCGTTGCCAACCAATTATGTGTTGGGAGTAGGTTGTTCTTCGGCAGAAGTTGCACAGCGGACGATGTTCGTAGATGAGGTTGCAGTTCGACTGAAGTCACTGGAAATCACCTTGCATCGAGGTGGGAAAATGTTTTCCATTGTCACCGGACTTCGCTGGTCGAAGTTATTCCTTATTTTTCCTTTTTTTTTTTTT
>MNPL01010031.1:3893-28325 GCA_002081605.1 Tropilaelaps mercedesae
TCGCTCTGCTACTGGAAAATGCATCCTCAACTACCTTTACTAGAGATAACAATATCCGCATGCTAATTTCCACCTCTTCAATATGCCTATGCGCACCGTCTATTTGGTTTATTCATTCCGTTATAGCTCACGCAAATCTACTACTCTGGCGTAGATATACCCGTACAACATTTCATATAAACTCCTGAAACAAAGTTCCACGCGGGCATGGAGAAGTATGATGGTGATTTGATTTAGCCCTATGTGAAATGCCATTGCTTGTTCGCGGTCACGCAACATCTGATTCGGTCGAACGAACCGAAAACAGGAACAACCGGTTACAACAAATATTGTTTGCATATATATATTAGCATGATCGTTTTAAAGAATATGAATATAACGGACACAATCTTGGATGACGAGCAGCACGAACGACAAACATCCGTTTAGAAATAAAGTATATGCGCACCGCACCAGCTGGCTTATATTGGGCTGGAAATTTTTCATTTTCTGACCATATTTCAAGTTGTTTACGCACATCATAATCAGTTCAAGACGCCAATTAATATGAAATCATTTTACCCCGCTCGTATACGATTCTATGTGACCTATAGTTGTCGCAAAAAAAATGACCTGACTAGCGTTATACGAAAATGGGCAGTCCATTATACTCCTTCACACTTTTCTCCTGTACATGCGCTCCCCTAAAAATATGTGTTTGTCCCATGATGGCCACAGCCTGAACTACAAGTTTACAGCCGTGAGAGGATAGCGCAAATGCGGAGTTTCTTCTCGGGGCTCGGATCCTGGCTGAAATGTGGTGTATGCCGCGCCCTTTGTACGTACAGGTTATGCTAACCGTAACGAGGAGTAAATAATCAGCACATCAGATTTACCACAATAGATGTATCTACTATTCGAACCCTTAGAGCGGCTCTATTACCCCAGAGGCGTTATTGGCCCCCTGTTTATTGACAACTTATCCCCTTGCCATACGTCTTTACCTAAAATAAAAAAAGTCGTCAAATAAACATATTATGGCCAATTCTACGAACCTCATCTCTCTTTTACTTACGGCTACCATAGCTAGAGTAGCAAAGTCCCATCAAAGATCAGCCTTTGACGTTAAGAAAACCGTTATCGTGGCGATAGTAATAATCCTATAAAATACATCGGATTTGTTCCAGAAGTACGACAGCCAGTAAGCGCATGTGTACATTTATGTTATGTGCACATACCAGTCGGGGGGTTTTGTGCCTTTTTTAACAACTCTCGTCGCAGACCTTCGACTGCGTCGGGTACAACAGCGGTTCGGCTCCAGAAACGTGAAACAGTCCATATAAATAATAGACATTGTTTACAAAAGGCGTATCAGCATTCGACTTACCTCTTCCCCTGTCCTTCTTGTACTTCGAAAAAATCAACACAATACTCAGTCAACATCTTTTGATTTAATCCCATTTTATGTTGCCGTCGACAAAAGACGGTAGCTTTGTAATACGACTTTTTCCACGTAAAAACCGTATAGCCGCTGTAGTCCCTGCGCACTTAGGCAGCTCAGCCACACCAAGCACACACGTTTATTTTTGGTGAGAGGATGATTGTTGTACGCATAGCCATGTAGACATCGGTGACAATCATATGTTGACCCTCAAGGACAGAACTATTCTGACAGCACGTGAAGGCGGCGTTAAGACACTATGACAAGACTCATTCGTGTGGTGTATTTACTTGCTAAGTCGATTACTGTGTACTAACTTCTACTATAGCCTACCAATTGACCTTGGCTGGAGTACACTCTAAGCAGAGTAGTGTGGAGCGGCATGAACGCATGTCCTTTCCCATTGATGTGTGATATCTTCTGTGGATCTGCCAGACTTTCGCCATTAGTTGTCGTTAAAAGCATACGATCATATAGTAATAAAAAAATGAAAGTCTAGTCGTAGACTTGAGTGCACCTAACCTTGCAATGGGTGGTAATGCAACAAACTATTTGGCTTTAGCTCTTGGTTTACTTCACGTGTCCAAAGCCTAATTGAAATTTTATAAGTTTACAGTTGATTGACCTGAAAAATTTAGTTGATTTTTATGCAAAAGTAAGTACACATTTTTAGGGAGGCTGTTAAACGTTTTTACTAGTTTAGACTTGGATGATGACCGGTTTAAAGATTGTTTACCGAAGCCCATTTTAATCTTAATAAAGGCGAAAATATATAAAGTTTTTCTATTGGGGCAAGAGCGAATCGTGTATATAGGGCGTGGTTAACCGGATTGTTGTGTATTATTGCTACAACAAAGCCCGTTGTCCACATGAGGCTTTTTTTACAATGCGACACCTTTGTTTATTTGATCTTTTACTGAGCTTGAAATGAGTCTCAAAAAAAACCTTTCAAGTCAATCGTCATGCGCCGTAAATCCTGTAAATTGTCTTAGGAAGTTATTCAAAAGGCGCGTTTTTATCTGTGGTGTAAAAATCCAACAAGTGCTTGTTATCTCCTGAAATTTCCCATATATTTACTCAGTCGGCTGAGCGTTATTGCGAAACTAATTAGAAATACCGATGAAATACCTAATAGAAGTTTGTGTCTATACCATTAATAAAAGTGTAAATATTCGAATTAACTTTCTAATAAACAATTGTACAAACTTTAAACGGAAGCGATTTTGTGAATGTTAACAAACCCGAAACTTTTTTATCAGCCTTTATTTTTAACGCCAGTCACAATTTTGTTTTAGAATTTGTTGTCGGATATCATGCCACACAAAAACACATAGTTTAAAATGGGAAAAAAATATTGCAACATAGCAGCGATCTTCTTAATTTAGCAAAAAAAGCTACACCGTAGAGGTAGAGGTAAATGAACTCTAGGTAGGTTAAGCACAGATAAACAAAAAATTCCTATTTGAAAACTCATCCAAACCGGCTTATCTTTAATATTCCGACGCAGAGCAATCGAGAACGAAAGTACTGACGTCTATACGCTGCTTCGTTTATAATATTTAGCTAACGACACATTTATAAAACATTGTTAGGTGTAGTAGACGTATACTCAGTTCGCAGCTGAGCCAATGGTCCCTTATCAGACCAAGGCCGCTGATATAATAAAATACGCAGACGTATTACATGAGAAAAAGATTAAAGGGATGCAACTGGAGAGTTGATAGCCTCCCCATTTGGAACTATCTCGTCTCATCTACAAGACGAAGGAAATACACATCCTTTTGAAATTACTATTGATTTTGCTAACTCAGAAGCCATGCCCACCGATGCCTCACACTGCTTAATATTAACTTGACGCCAATTATATTCATTGTCGATTTTTCCTGCAACGTGTTCAGCGACTACAGGAAATGTATAAATGTGGGGCATTAGAATGTAATGGCGACCAGAAAAAACGACCGAATAAAGGAGGGGGCGTTATTAAATCATCAAAACCGGTTCGACATCATTGTCCATCGTACAAGCTGAACTCAATAATGGAGCGCCTTCTGCTCAGGACGAACATGGGCGTTGTGTAAAATTATGCGAAGATAGTTCATAAGGATATTGGAAGGAATTTGGTACTTGAAAACCAGTGTATACATACTAGTGTGTTAGTGTGCACGTATGTACAGTGTCGGTTGAAGCAAGGTAGTTTAATCTTCAGTGAATCCAATTCGTTTGTAAACAGCTAAGCCGTCCACAAAGTGACGCACTAATACAAAGATGTGTATATTCTAATAAATCAATAATTCTGTAGAAAAGCCAGAAATGAGATCATGTTATTGGGAGCAACTGAATCAGTCACCTCGGGGCGAACCGTTAGCCCAACGCGGTGAACAATTAGAAGATGAATGGGGCAGCTTGAAAGATGCCTGCTAGAAGATAGCCATCAATTCAGTTCTATTTAGATTAGCAGAGAAGGGCACGGAAGGGGGACGAATGCGACAAATTAACAACAATTAACGACAATTTTCCTGCAGAGAAACGAACAAGGGAGCCGCTAAAGATTAATTAGGTCACAGGCACTAAATTCCGTACGTGAACTCATGGTATAATACTGATTTAGGCGCCTCTTTTTGAATCAGTCGCGATGCTCGTATACAGTATACCAGTATGAAATCGGAATGGGATTACCGTTAGAAGCATTATATATACGCTAATCAGAAACCCCAACTATTAATGGATAATAGGTGCAAGCTATGAACTGTAATGGAGATGCATCAAGCAGGTTGTTAATCGTTCCGTGATTTGACATAGATCTAAACGACGATATAAACCCCGCACGGATTCGTGTGCTTTGATATAATATTTCCTGATTATTTTAACAGATTACATTGTAACGTTCACGAAAACCACGCAGTATGCCGTATGGCATTCATCAGCTATTACGACTGAAAACACGTTACGAAATACGTCAACAAGCCGCCTTTGCTCAAAATACAGCTGTACTGAGTTGGCTTGTTAGTTTATATTTACGCATGTCGGGAAGGCGCTGTTATTTTTGACTAGCCATCACAGGCGACTTTCGACTTTCCTTAAATCAAGGAAATAAATATTATAGCGACGCTAGCACGGTGGCGAATTATGTCTGCCTTGCCTCGTGCCTTTCGCATGAAGGTGAACAAGCGCGAGTTGCACAGAAGCAGCAAACATCTCCCGTAAAAAAAACAACACAGCCATAACTACAAAATAGCCCGGTAACAATTTGTCGGTTATGATGACCGCGTAAAGAATCTTCCCTTTGGACAGTATCTCGAGCTTCTGTTTCAGCGAGGAAATCTGGCGAATCAGCTAATATTGAATGAATTGTAACTGGGTAAAGTGAACTTTGTCTAGAGTGCTGAAGCTGATGTGTTAGTTCGTCGGAGCGAATGCAAAGACAAACCTTGAAGAGTACCAAAATCTTCCTACAACCTTGGAGCCATCGACCAAGGACAGAAATAGCCAATCGCTGATTGATCACAGGCCTTACCTGAAAGAAAAATGAAATAATGAATCGATTAGGAATTATATCGAATTTTAAAGGAGAAGAGTTCTAATATTACAGATAGAAAGACCCTTACAAATAATAAAAGTGCATAGTGTTTTTGGCAAGATGCGCATAAGCCGACGGTCTTATCAAATAATGCCGACAACTGTATAACACATCGTGTAAATCTAATTTTTGATAGACAGGCCTTCTTATCGCGCCTTGATCAAAATTTATTTGAGAACGTTTCCAATCTTATGCTCGTATACTGCTCGAAGTCGTACGGCCATTCTCGTGTAGAGGAATCTTTAGGTTGTATAGGCTAGACATTAAATTAAAACTAGAATTTATTTCGATCTGAGGTAAATTTAGTGTATCACTGTTGACCGAATATTATAGACCAATTCAAGATGCCATAATAGACCCATTAGGCCCCATTAGGAAAGCAATGTCAATTATTTTATTTCACATTCAGTGCCTATCATTGCCATTCATCGGCCAAGCAACGCTGCTTCAATAAACAAGCAGCGTCAGGTGCTGCAAGTCACCAAATATGATTTTATGATTGATATTGCATGACGCCATTTTTTTCTGCGCGTTATAACTATTTTCCGTGGCCACCGCCTGCCTGTCCAGTATATAGTGATCATGATGTCCACAGATCAACTTGGTATTCACAATATAAATCCTCCGAATGATATTGCTAACAAGCCACCCAGGACGAGAAGGCTTGCCTTGCATAAGAATACTTGACTTCTGTCACAAAAAAGCCTGACATTGTCGATATTGCAAAACCAGCTCAATGTCACCACAAATACGCGATTATCTTTACTATGTATGCCGCCTATCAAGGCCAAACGTAGCCACACAAAGTAACAACAGTTATCGAATGTAATACGCTCGTTGTTACTGCCCTATGCTTGAATCGTGTGATAATGGCCATATGATCCATTTGTATTTTATTTGGTCTGTATCTTACTCGCTCTTGGTACCTCAGTAATATGAGATTACTGCTGTTTTAAGCGAGGTCAGCCCCGTAGTTGCTCAGTAGGTGGATCAGGGGAGCAAGCAAGTGGATCCACTTAAAACACATCAAGCATTGCACACATCTGACATAGAGAAACTGTTGGGGGAAGAACACTCCTGTTGACGACACCGTGATTGTGGGGTTCAAACCAGTTTGAGTAATTTCTTCATGTTCCCTGATTATGCTAGCAGTACGACGCCTTGATGCGACACGTTCGTTTGTTACCGCAGCCCTAGCAGCTGCCCTTAGCCCAAGAGGAGCTAAAGGTACTTGCAGCGTGCGTAAGCACCTATGGAAGTTGCGTCATCAATAACCGCGAGGCTCCAAGCACCATCTCAAAATAATAAAAATTAATAACGTCGATATTGGACCACGCATCATTGACGCATGACTGTATGTGCACACACGATTAAATGCCTCATTTACACCCGATCTAGCCGTCTTGGCTACCGATGAGATTTTTGCGGCGATGGCAGTGACATTAGAGCGCACAGACACTGCTTAGACGCAAATTTTTGAAGATTTTGTTATCTAATCGAATTAATAATCGCAATGATGATGGTGATGATATTAATGAACCAACAAAGCAACGAAATTGTTAGAAACGGAAATTTGTCATGGACGAGGTGTAAGTCACAGGAGCCAGTTGTATTGGCGATCCCGACTGGCGGATTCGCCAAGGCTCACAGGTGACAATGAAGGCGGTGGAGATCTCTCGTCTCATGTCGCTATCTACTTCGGGTGACCGAAAAAAAGGAAGTGCGTAAAACGCGTAAATAGAAAACGAAGATATTGTACTCGTTCCGTTTTGTCATCGTTTTCGTCCTTGCTATAAAATCGGTGACTCCTACGCAACACCAAACTGAGAGCTGGCGCTTTGTCGTCTCCTGTCAACGTCTTTTGACCATCCACGAGTGGACCATCCATGGCTGTCTGCCAGCTGATTCACTGTTAACGCCAAAGTAAGCCCACGCGTACCGTTGAATAACTGTTCGAAGGGTGAACGTTCCCTTACTAATTGACATGCACGGGCATTTTTGAAAAGAACTAATGAGCGGCGGTTTAACAACACAAGTCTTTAATCGTGATTTCAGAATGCGTGCCCTTTTTATTTAACGCGTTGTTGTGAACAGTCATCGTCTGGGCTGATTAAGGATTCTTTTATGACGATTAGTTCAAAAGATTGCAATTATATTTAAAAAGCTAAAAGTAAAATAAAAAAGATCCTGCATAACTCCAGATTTGCAAATTCACTGACTATAACAAGGACAAATATATTACAAACGACTACTGCTATATTGTTATTATAGCAAATCAACTCAGAACAGCAATTCATTCTCTGGACGTTTCCTTCTTATAGGACACGGTGTATAAAACAAAAAGTGTGACCTGATATAACAGTGGTGTATATATATTAGCCACCTCAGCATTGATGACTTGATAAGTATTAATAAGAGGTGGTTTTCATTGAACATAATTCATTCGTGATAATGGTGTTTTGACTCAATGCAGGAATATACGGTATGCTATTTTAAGCGGTTACCCGTCCATAATTCGTTCAGCAATTGCTGTAATTGGGGTTCATGGCTCTGTGAGGGCCAACATTTGTAAAGCCACGTGCTTCCTCGGTTAAAACGTGCGTACATTAAATTACACAGATGAAGAGGCGTTAACAATTGCACTTTTATTGGATATTATAATCCTTTTCCGCGATATTTATCACCGTGTACGATGTAGAATGACCCACTCCGGCGTCTCGTGTATGGCATTTTCAATGTTACAGACAGCGACAGTATTGTGCTATTGTAATTTTTATCATAACTGTAGAATAACAATACGCCTGTAAATGTCGATTATCTGCCAAAGCGCTTGTGGGGCAGTATCTACCTATGATAGGATTACATTGCCTTTAGGTCATAATATTCTTATAAACTAATAACTAAATTATGAACTGAAATTAGACGGGGATAAGTGAGTGAAGGTACTCAATAGCGAATTGCTTCTCGGATTTATTCTCGGATTAATAATCTTTCTACACAATCGCGTTTGTCATCAAATTTGACACAGCTAACCTAACAATATGTTTGCTAATATGCCTAACAATATGCCTGGCAGTTCACCACAACGGATAAGGTTAGCTGAATTTCGGAAAAATTACATTTAGTTTTCATAATCCGATTTTCGGATCCAATACAGACAGATCCGGACAGATTCGATAATCGGATCTGTGGAATATTTGTATGCTTCCATATTTAATTAAATATGCTATGTGCTCCTATTGGCCTTTAAATAGTAGACAATTTATCTGCCTGATTTTAATTATTGCAAACATGAATAGTCCCATATTGTTAGACCAATCTTTTAAAGTGAATACATGTTTGTTCAAGCTGCATCGGATACCTGTCTAGGGTCCGTAGAGTATACATTCACCTCATAAGAACAAGTTGTCTTGTTCGTTTAGTAAATTTTTTATCTGTATCTAACATCTGGATATTCGAGGGTTGCCAACCCAGCCCTTTTACGATAGATTTGACGCGAATACAGAGCTGCGATTAAAGACATTGAGATTTATCGGTCTGTTAGGATTCTAGCGTTTGTAGCATAAAGTTCGTTCCTATAAAATCTATTTCCTAGAAAATTCAAGTCGTGTGATGATACGACGGAAACTAACCCAACATTAACGAAACTGTAATGTCGATAATCAGCAACGAAGTTTAATCAAACGGGCGTATGGCAACGATGCGGAGCTAAAATCGCGTTAAAAGTATTCGACGAATATCAGCACGGTTCTTTAGTAAAGCACGGTGCGTTAGTGTTAAGAGCTTAACCACACGACTATAACAAATTAATGCGCAATCTGGGACGTGTTGTAGGAACATGCATCGGGATGAACCTCGATATGAATTCAGCTAGGACTGAGGCAAATAAGTGGTATATGCTGAGGTGACCATAATGTCATGCCCCTTGGATTATACGGAATTATAATGTAGCACGCTTATGACAATAATGACATGATCTGTGATTGAAGAGCGTGTACTCTCTATTACACGTGCATATCGTCTATAGGTTAATGATACCCTTTATTCGGTTTAGGTGTTTAATAAGGCATGCACATATTCGTTATCTAGGCACGAGGGCTGATATGCGTTCAAGCAAGGTCATTTAGATACATGTATCTTTAGATGTCTAAATCAACTTGCCTGTCTTCCTATAGAGTTTTGGCGTGGAGAATATTGGCCTGATTTTTACTATACTGCAGGTAATTCTTAAAATGATAGCCGTATTAGTCTAACCTGTGCATATGGTCACGATCCGTTGAATAAAAACTGGAATTTAACCTTGGAACTTTGCGATTCATGGACCGGGGCCCTACCAACAACAGTAATCGAATCGATATGGTTTTTTGGACATATTCATTGCAAACTTGAAAAAAGGGATGTTTCGTTCAATTAAGTCAATTCACAATTTATACGAAGTGTAATAAAAACTTGAATCGATAGGGTTACTGGGAATAAGGTCATGTGAGTGGGAAAATTAAGGATGGATAAGATTTAAATTTCATTGGTTACAATTAGTGTCCAATCTACATTTGGAACGGGCGTTCCATAAAAAATGTTTCCATGAAATAAAAAATGATCTGATATACTTTATTTTCGTCTGCTGTTTTATCAATACTATTTTCTCAAATTGCTTTCTTGATTATTGTCTATGTTTTACAGCCTAAAGAAAATGCTAACAAACTAAGGTGGCTGATAAGTCCGGTTTCTAGATATATTGTAAATCAAACGTTAGGTGTGCCCCAAGAACTAACTTTCTTCTGGTATCATAATACGAAACTTTAGCATTTTCATAGTGTTTGGTGAACGATTTCCATTGCATATAAAGTTTTTCTCCTGACATAGAGATAATATATATTGATAAAACCAAATGTTATTTGTCAAGCTTCGGCAGAGTATTGATTGCCATAGCGACAACACGCGTTGACGTTAAGACGCAGGAAAAAAGTAGATCTCTCGCAAGCTAAAGATGGCACACAATTAGTCTTTAAGAAAAATTATAGCTGCCAATAGACATCGTCGCCGCACCGATAAGTGAAGACATCCACACTTGTTCATAACATTTATATCATATTCGTTACATTGAAGCACTACCTGCCAACTAAGATTTTTTACAAAAACGGCAAGGACATCATGAAATACCACTTATGTATGCTTGTTTAAAATGACGACATTCTTCGAGCTCTCACGTGTGGAAATACTTCGACTAGCACATCTTTTATAATCGTGCAGGATTCAAGTGAAATATATTAAAGCAACGCTAAGGGTACTATTTTCATTTGCTCTGGAATTTAGTACTGATAGTAACAATAATAGTAAAAATTAATTATATATATATATATATATATATATACATATTTTTTTTTTGTATATAAGCCATTCTTGTCATTGTAGGCATGTATAGTAGAATGTGTCACTTGCTCAAGTCGGCGTATGGCGCATGACAGATGTGCTAAGGTTTTAATTTAGTTTGACCATACTGCATATTCGAGGTGAACACAGAACGGTAACTTATAATAATAACCATAATAGTAATAATAGTGATAATAATAATGAACCAGTTGCGATCATTTATTGCTGGCAAATATGAACGTCATTGTACTACCGTAAATTATTTTATTACAACGTATTTAAAGAATGGTCACGGATATATCAGTATTAGACAAAAACAGGCAGAGAACTGGTTTTCGTTTTGCAAAATCCAAACACCAAATCAGCTGCGTCTAAGCCGGCGCAATTTTTTCCGCTCCGTATAGTCTATCCGATTGTCTTTATTTCGACTCGATGTGGATCTCTTCTTAGATTTTCCTCAACTATTCCGGGCCTTTCGCTTTGTTGAGAGAAACCGTCTATAGGCGAGCACTAAAGTGGATCAATAAAGAACTGCTGAATGTTTACAAGTAAAATTAAATACGAGGTTCTGGGGTCATCGTTGTTGCCGCCGGAACTTGTGCTACTGTTGCTTCCGTCGCTGCGGAGCATTTATTGTAAGTATATACACTGATATTCTAAGTATTGTTAAAGTGGGTGTTGCCCAAATTTTAGCGTTTGTTCGATCGAAAACTTCTCCGATGGGTCACGGAAGAACGAAGGTTCGGCTTGACCAGCTACTATTCGATTAGCTACTATACTAGCTCGACGGTTCTGTAAAATTAGCTAGTATCTGCCTATGCAATTTCGCTTTTTGAAATCATTATTTACCAAGACGGATGAGTGTTATGACGGTCTGGACGTAAGTTATGTTACGCGTCTATAGAGGAAGTTGAAGCTGCTTTTAACTGTTAACGAATGTATCTATATGGCGAAACAAACAAGGGTATCAGCTGTTTTTTCAAAAAGTAACACGACGTTGGGTAACAATCACTCATGTCATTGATAATGACACTATATAGCTATGTATGAGCTTTTAAGCAGGACCGTTACGGCACTGCAATTGTGAGGAAGGCGCGAAGTGCTAGCGAAAATACGCTTAATGAGGTTTATTAACTTTTATTTAAATAACGTGTTATTCCTTGCCGATCAATAATTAACTGTTTTTTCTTTTGAGAGTTACTGGCGGACTACTAACAAAAGCAAATGAGGAGTGGGAAACTACACGTCTCTAATGTGATCTTATGATGTTGTAGCATTATGCCATAAATTTCAGCTGAGCACCATCATGGGGTCCACTCAATGTTTTCATCCTCACCACTATTGTACCCTTACTATCTTAGTGTGCTTTTGATTACAAAAATAACAAACTTCACAATATCTAAGTCCCATGTCATCCAGCCGTTTTATATTTTCCCTGCCTTTCCTTTTTTCCCAAAAAGGAAGTCTTGTAACTCTAATGATTTTCCTAATGAAGTCGATATAGCTTAGTTTCAGCATTTCCTTCGAAGGATTAAGGCTCCAACAAATGTACTGACCGAAAGACTTTGGGCGATCAGTCAGAGACGATGATGCGATGGCATGGCATTATTAGCTATGCGGCCGCCACCCGACGTCCCAAGTACCACCCGTATCTTGGGTTGTACTGACAGAGTAATCCTAAACAGTGTACAATGTCCACTCTTCTTGTCTCGTCTTCCGTCCGCCATAGCTAAGCGTAGTTATCGAAAGGTAACAGGAAGAATGTTGAAACCCGTTGCATCGACCCTCCCGTACCTCCCGTGCGCTACCTCGAATCACCTTAGCCATTTTGTACAGAGTTTACGTAAGTGGTATGATTTTCAACGCCAACGGCTGAAACTAAGTTAACAGCTTTGCGTACGTCAGTTCTGTGTTATAATTTCACAGCTGAAAGCTGTTATAAATCGCTATGAATTAAGAGAACGTAGTGCCTGACGAGTGTTTCTCAAACATCCGTGACTGCAGTGAAAAGGCTCCACATCTTAGATAAACACCGAGTGCATCTACGTGGTGTCGAATAAATCATGGATGGGCTAGACGAAGCGGGTCTGTGCAACCTTTTCTATTGTGTAAACATCAGGGCAACTCCAATGACGACTTGACGCGTGGTTAGCGTTACCGTTAGCCACCCTATACAATCTGTGAGATAGGGTAATACCACTCATGGCCTACTCGTCAAAATGTCAACCTGCTGTGTCACTGCTGACACTCCTCTCGCCACAGCAGCAATCACTGATGTTAGATGTTGGCAAACCTGTTGATCAAACATTTCTTCCGTTCTGCCTTTCTGAAGTATCCATAAGTTAATGAAACGTGTTATTGGTAAGATGCTATTCTTCCAATGCAGAGTGGTTAGCATACTTAAACATTCAGGCGCTCTGAGAACGATGCCTCGACATTACAGGAAAATGCACATTTTTGAGGAGCTGACATAAAATTGAACACCTTGTGTTGAAGGAAAAGCACTAAGAGGACTTGATTTATGGCAAACTATGCATTGATACTGCAGCTGATATGCATTTCAGGTAATCGTTGTTCATAAATATAATAGTACTGTACAATATCAAAATTGGTCCAGCGTGTGCTGTTTTAGATAACATTATTTCCAAACAAACGCGTCCTCTGCCTGTGCGTTAGCTATGATTCTGTGAGCCTCCTGGGTAACTACCCTGTTTTATGCACGGAGTCTCTTTTTTTTATTTATATTCAACGCGTTTCGATGATCGGATCAATGTGACGAATTGTTTTTGACATGTGGGTAAGTAAACTTAAAATAAGTTACTCGTTATCAAATTCAATCAATAGAGCCTCAAATTGCGACAACAATAATAATATATGATCTTTTCTCGTTCTTACGTTCGTTCTTACGTTCACCGTCGTTCTTCTCGTTCTCTGATCTCGTTCTGATCGTTGCTTACGGCAAAAACATATATGAACTTCTCCGTTGGTACGCCTATAAACATTGTTCTAAATTATCTCGATGATCGTCAACTGTGGTAGAAGCTCATATTAGTGTCTTTAGACTGACGCTGTAGTCAACAAACCTAACTGAATGAGGGATAGAAAATAATACATTATTTATCTATTTAACAATTGTTCGTGAAACGTGATATCTAAAAACGATGTCAGATTCCGTTTAAATTATCCTACAACAGTTGCGGTTATGGCAAATATGACTTCACTTATTTCTCTGAACATTACATTAACCATAGTAACAATTAGTCCTTAGATTTTATAAAATTTGATAAACGCGCGTTTCTCACCGAGATTTTTACCAGTGAGTGTGAGTGTGTGATAGGTCGAGGTGATATAACGCCACAAACAAGGTGTGTCACAGTATCTTACTCTACTATGATCCGCTAGCAGTTTTTCTTTGTCGTCGTAAGCAGGGTAAGACCCCATTAGACAACTATCACTATCCAGCTACGGGATTGCCTTGATCTCTTCAGATTAGTCTACCACCAGAAATTAATCGACTGTGACATAATATGTATATATATATATATATTACGATGCTTCGTTGAGAATTTATTGCATAAATATAATAGGCTGTCTCAAATGGAGGATCCCCATTCTGAAACCCCGCTTGGTGAAACTGATTAGCGAGAAATAAAAGAGAATTTAAATTAAATTCTCTTTAGTGGGACGTATTGGGCGCTGCCGATCCGTCATAAAACAGGCTTGCCACGAAGTGGGTCGCAATTACATTTGTGAATGTTAAATAGTGTGTGAAATGTATATTATTATTAGCTAGATGTAACGCGATCTAAAGGTTTAAAATAGCTGAAGAGTAAACCTTCAAGGAAACTCAGTCCTGAATCATTAGTCAAAACTAAAAATCAGGCCAGTTTTACCATTTCATTTTTAGCCATAGTTAGCCCAGTTTATGATTTAATTTAGTTTAGCTTTTATTTCCATCCTATTTCGGGTTAACTATTTCACCTACTTTTTTTAAATGATTGTGTACAGTTTATCACCAAAGTTAAAGGAATTATTTCTGACTAAAGCTTAAGACAAAACTAACTTTGAAAAGCAAAGAGCTAGTAGGTCACACTTGAAGTAAAAATGCTGGCTTCTAGTATAAGCAGTTTCTTTTATACGTAAGAAGCTTTTATACGTAAGAGGTCAACGTTAAAAATATACAAGCAAATCGCTTGCGTAATAGTGTCCATTTTTAGACGCCAAGTTGTCACCTACAACAAGGTCATTTTCACTGCTTATTGTAACAAAAATTCGCAAAATGATAGATCAGCTAAATTAGTAAGCTAAATTAGTAAGCTAAATTAGTCAGCGTAGCCGTCAGCTGTGCAGACAAATTACGCACTCCTGACTTGCTAATGGCTTTTTCCCACGAGGAGAAAAGGTATTCAACTAAGGTACGTTGAGAGGTACTTCTTTCTCTAAGGAGCAAAAAATCCTCGCTGTCAAATCGTGTAGATATATGTGCCTCATGTATGACTGAGCGTAGGGCCTGCTCAAAGAGAGTTAAGGCTACATGCATCCGTTTCTGAGCACACAACAAAAATAAGCCGCAGAACAATTTTCTCGCCTTATCTCTTCGCGCTACTCCTTCGTCCGCTTCTGCCGCTTGCAATTTTGATGACAAATTGGGTGGGAAAAGAAGCTGCTCAGCTAATGTTTCCAAATACAGCTCATTTGTGTCGATACGCTATATATTATATACCGACTATGTTGGTGTCATTGACAGAAGTGGCGGAATGCTTTCTGAAGCGTTAGATAGAGTCCGATTTGCTGTGAATAAAGACGTCAGCAGAAATAGAATCTGTACAATATACATAAGACGAAATTCACTCGTGTGGGCTGCGTGGAATTATGCTAGTCTCCTTGTTCTCTGTTGTAGTGTCGAAACTGGCCTACTGTAACGCAACTTTTAACGGCGTTGCATCATAGTTTTCTTTTATTTTTGATAATAAAGATTAACTGTTGCCCGCGCGTTGTACACTGAAACTGGTAATGTGAGAATACAAATTAAGACGCGATACTGCATTAAGTAGGAATAATTAAGTAAAAAATCACTCAACCACTCAGAACAGACACGTATATCTTAGTATGGGTTTTACGAAAAATATAGATCTAGCTATAAGCAATTCGCATCCATATGTAAATAGAACGTTCACAGGTAATGTAACGCTGATGGTGTATTTTTTGATATAGAAAAATCCTAGTCTCGCGATCATAAAAATCCACTGCAGCCCGGATAGTTCAAACATCGATAAAGATCCTGACCAGATAGGAGAGTTCAACCGTGTCCACGGATCTGGTTCACGAATATCATGCTCTAGACTTTTAGAGTGCTTATTTCCGGACAGTTCACCTTTGTCACTATAAATAAAATAGCACCGCTACCAGAAATTACGTCTTAATCGCAGGTAGATGTTCAATGAGAACAACGTTTATCGGAACTCTCAATACGGATCAGGCAACTCAAGTGAATATAGCTGTCTGCCCCACTATGTTGTACCTCGTAACCCACATTAGTTGTCGTACAACAAGAAATACACTCGTTCTAGCTATAGCAAGCAAGGCATACTCGTGACAGCAAATGCGTCAACATAAAAAGAACGCGCCAGTATAAAACGAAACTTGGCCAATACGGCTGTGGGGAAAGCGGCTGAGCTTGTCGTAATTTACGATGAAGAAATAAAGTTCTGTCGGAATTCCGCTGATAAATAAAGACTCCCGTTGTTGTCTTTATTGTTGCTCCCAAGGAGATTCATGCGTCTTGTGTTTATTGTCATTGGTGGCTCGTCTGACCCGCATCTTCTCAAGCACAGCACCCGGGCTGCGGTGAGCGGAGGCTTTCGCTGCGTACCTCGGTCTAACCTTATTGTTTTTTTCGGTCTCATAAGTGGTAACCCAATGAGCACTGCCATGTATGCTCCGCTCGTTTTTTTACATTCGCTTCCTATGGCGTGCAATTTGCTGCACCCATTCATAGGGTTATTCCATAGGTGTTCGATTTGAGTGATCAAAGCGTTTTTAATTGATCCCCTACGTCCCACTTCTACAATCGTAAACTGGGTACGCCCGTGACTGGGCTGTTTGTTTGTGATTGAATTTCTTTATACAATAAGCGGATGTGTTTTGTGAAACATTATTGACCATTCTGTAGAGGAGAAAAAAGGGCATTTGAAGTAACGCATTTATCCACAAGGATTTACGGCTAGTGCTGCCCATCCTATAGCCATAGGCGACCATTTTGGCATCCATTCGGTTGATTAAAACTAACATTTCAGCATTGCTCCGCAACCGACAGAGTCAAGCGACAGAGAACGAGAATGAATAAAATTCGCAGCTGAGAAAATTAAACGATGGCGTATAGCAGATGGATTTTCTGCGTTCGTTGTTGTCTTTTTCGTTGCGTCCGCTCTGTTGTCAATTGATGCGATGGATCTCGAACTAAAAAAGAGAGCCACTCTCCTTTTAGTTCTATTTTCGATTCAGTGTTACTACTACTATTCCTATTCCCTTCACAAAAAACGTAGAACGAGACAGATGAGTAACACTTCACAGCAAAGACACCACTGTGTTCAAGGCACAATTCATGGCAGGGCCAGTGGCACGTCGAGCTTTTGGAGGCATATGATGTCTTTGAAATCTCTTACAGTTCAATTAAACAGAAGATACCGAAAGCAAGCGTGCGGCACGAAAGGTTGTGATAGAGGTTGCCTAGCACGGTATGGCGCTCGCTTTCGCGCAGAATCAACGAAAACGTGGCCCTCATATGTTTAGCCTCTTTTTTCGGCAGAACTTCCTCGTATTAATCCACTGGCGTGCCGGAGGATATGGAACACATCAGCCGTCATAAAACCAGCAGCCAAGTGCAATATCACTTTCGAGCCAAAACGACGAAGACGCTAACAGCGACACCATTCGATTAAAACTTCGCAAATTTTCAAAATACTCAAAAAGCGGACGGAAGCGTCTAGATAATGTGAAAAAGATACAGTTGGACAGATAGACCCGTATATATAGAGAAGTGTGCACGTTTAAAAAATGTTTGGGTTTACTATAATCGGTCCAAAATTTAATGTAGGTTAAAACAATTTTTGAGTGACAGAAGGAAACCGTTAAATGGGACTTAAATCGACTGGTTAAAATTAAAGGGAATAATTCCTTCTGAAAATATAAAGGATATTGTCGCAGTAGTAGAGATCGCTCAGATATTTGAAAACCGTAAAGACCTCAAAACCACAGCCAGGAGTCAATCAGGCTAAAGTATGTGCTTGAAGGTGGTCCTAAAAATGAGGTCATAAAGATGTTATTTAGTTAGCTGATAATGCATACTGCAGCCGAGTATATAAAAAGCCGGTAGCCTTAGAATCTAAGGTGGTTACAGCAAAAATAGTTAATGAAATGTTTTCTGATAAACGAATACATAGGATACCGAATTACCTATGAAGTTAATAGAAGATACGAATGTTTAAAAAAACGAGTAAATATATGTGAAGTCTTTTAGCTTGTAACGGTATAATGTCCTGAAAACTAATGGTACGAATTCTAGAAGAGAGAAACTTGACCCCCCAACGTCCCTTTCGCTCGGATAAAACCTATTGATGCTCTCAAGGTATACGAAGTGGACTTATTCATAAGTCTAACTGATAACTGAGCACCTAATACAGCAGCGATTAAACAATACAGAACATGACAAACATAGGTTGCGTGACTTCTAATATTTGGCAATCAGGAATATTTCAAGCAATGTACCAAATCGGAAGTGCTAAAATTGGAAAACACAAACAGCCCGTTCGAATCGTCGATTAGCGGTGAAATAGCATGTGATAAAGGGCAATAAAGGCCATGTAACAGAAAAGTCTCCACAGCATTGAGACGATTCAATAACTCGTAGCGCTCGCCATTATTTTACGATTGAGTTATACATCTAGCCCTGTCGCTGACATCAAAAGGTCATTGGTACAATGATTTCCTTCGCTAGTTTTCTATGCACGAAGGTATAAACTGTCCCCCGATCAACGTCGCATCCGGTCAGTATAACGACTATTAATCGACAGGATATCATCAGTGCAGAACGAAGGTACCTTACACTACGACAGCAGCAACCTCATCTGAGGAAAAATAGCTGATAAGGCGGCATACATAGGTCACATGAGACGTAAGTACAACGAAAACATCAGTAGCTTCAGAAACATAGAATAAAGCGTACCTACGAGCTATACTTATGAATAACGGCGGTTCATGCAAAAGCAAACCAGCTTCGCCTACGAAGTGTCGTCTGCGCATGCAGGGTTTTGCGACTATGATTATGCTTATAACGTATACACAAGTAGTGCCAAACTATAGCATCTCCTTAAATGGACGGAGATCTCCATCATCCGACTGGACGTTGAAGCGGATATGGCGTCGGAATTAAACACCCACGATGGCTCTAAAGTTTTGTATTTTTCAGTCGTCTTGATTTGCTTTTCCTCTATTTCTTCTGCTTGTATTTATAAGAACGGACGAAGCGCGGACAATCTCGCACGACGATCTCTGTTCGTGCAAGATCGGTGTCATTGTTCGGTGGGACATTTCTGCTATTCAACAAATCAGTGCACGCCGACAATGCTGCCGGCGTCAGGCAACCCAGTACACAGTCGGTAAGATACCTTCATCGTGTGTTGCTGTTCCGAGGGGCGGTGAATTGGCGGTGGGGTCACCAACCTTAGACATTGAGAGCCTCATTTAAAATTCTTGAATTACATTTTTCCCTTCAGATCAGTATTACCCGTCAGCACACATGTACAGAGAGCGCACTTAAATCCGTTCGAAATGATGGCATCGCTCGTATCACCAGCCTATGGTAAATGCAAGTCTGTAATACGATTGGCGGTAAGTTGGTGAAATGAGCGCTAGTAATAAATACATGCGCATAATTCAGAGACTACCAAGCCCCCAGAAATTTATAAAAAAAATTAGAAAATCAGCTGGCTGGCAAAGACTGGAATTAGCTAACAACGAAGTGCATAGCGGGCTTCTGGAGAAAATAGATTACAGTTGAATCAACACAACATCACTGCGCAACAATTGCGCAACGTACTATGCATGTGGAAATGGCAGATGGGCTAATGCACTTGTGAATCAGTAGAAACTGCATTTAATCTGTGAGTGATATATTGTCAGTAGAAAGTGGCACGGGAAAGGTTATAACTAAAGTGTGGTATGATTGGATGATATATCGACTAAATTGACTACATTATTTGAAGGTTATGTATGAGCGTTCTATTACAACATGAAGGGTCAGACGAAGTTGTGGCGGTCTCTTGAGTCATTTTTTCTCGCTACTACGTTTAGTAAAGCGAGTTTTTTAATACACGCTAATCATAGATAATCTACTTATCTTTTTCCGATATGTGATATAAGTAAAATTTAGGCATAAATTGTTAGCTAAAAACTAAACACGATGTCTATATTTGTTGTAGTCTATGCAATCACAGACATACGCGTCGTGAGTCTAGGAACAGAATAAGGTCAATTAACCGGTATAAACATGTGGCGCTAGAAATGCTAGTTATTTACGATAGCGTGATCTTATCAGTATTACTATGACGAATAACAAATTAGAAGAACGACGCTTACTTCAAGTCTGTTGAATGTATTACCTATAGCAAACGAAACCTAACAAGCTGGTTGGCGCTACGTGATTCTCCAAAATACACTCGTTAACTGATAACGATAGCAATTCATCCCAAAGTACCAACGCCTTCTGCACGAGTCTTCCAAATTTGATATTACATTAGGCTGTACTAACTAGGGACTGATGAAGCCGACATGCATTCGACATCGTTTCAATGAGACTACCTTTTGCTAGACAGAATTCTGTGGCTATGACCACTCCCAGCATTGCTACAAACCATGCTGAGAGACCTGGTTAGAGCGTCGTTACAATAAAGCCAGATGCACAGACTTGGTGTAGACAACGGGTACACCAAACGCGAAAAGAGAATTTAGATGATGCCCTGCAATGTAAATTACCAGAACAACAAACAAACTGGTACCGTGCGCAGAAATGGCGAGGATTAGAGGAGCACATACACAAAGGTGAGGACGTTAAATCTTAGCGGTTGCTTGGTACACCCGCTAAAACAAAACCATTCGTGTAATGCTTACGCACGTGTAGTGCGTACGTACAAGCGATGTGTGTAAATAGGAAGACTTTTGACAAAAGGAAGGCTTTTGTATCGACGGAGGATCAGCAATATTTACGAATCATACTCAGCGACATCTCTCAAATTGGCCAATTAAATTAAATTTTGAGAAAACATGCCGTTATACCTGCCTGGTGACAACTAGAACGGGGGTGGAATGTTATGAACAGTAGCATGGAGAAATACTGGCCCTAAGAGCTGTTATTTTCTACGCAATTTTGCAGAAAACTGAGTAAAATTATTGTGCTGATTGAGTTGATTAACAGTTCTGACGCTTGGTCACCAGAGTTTTTAAATTCGTTGCCAGCGTGCAAGTACTTTATTCTGTTGTCTCATTAGACCTTTCACCCTCTCTTTCATAGAAAGTGCACCACATCGCAGGAAAACAAGCGTATTAAATACCGATTAGTTGACATGTTTTGTGAATTTGTGTGTTTCTTCATACAAGGGAAACTCACAATTTTCTCTTGAGGTTTCTCACGGTCGACGACAATACGAAACTATTTCATGATCATTCATTTTAAGAAAGCGAATCTGGTAATTTTGCCGCTCTTTGCTTGTCGTCCAGATACAATTAAAGGAGATTTACAATTTAGCTTTAAGAATATTTAATCACTCCAGAAAAGCGTATGTACTGAAAAATAAATCCCTGTTTCTACACTGTTACCAAATTCATGACAAACGTATACACTATCGGATCAAGGAAATTTGCACTCTCTAGACGTTTGTTGTGAGATAAAGAGAAAGCGTGGAAAAGGTGGAATGAAGAAAAGTAATAAAGTGAAATATTTTCCTGCCAGGAAAATAGC
Organism: Tropilaelaps mercedesae; assembly: GCA_002081605.1. Classification (NCBI taxonomy): domain Eukaryota; kingdom Metazoa; phylum Arthropoda; class Arachnida; order Mesostigmata; family Laelapidae; genus Tropilaelaps; species Tropilaelaps mercedesae. The sequence continues at coordinate 25,275 of MNPL01010031.1, forward strand.
GAGGTAAGCATTTACTAGCATTACCAGCAACATGTACAATAGAAACAACGTTCACAACACAATGTATACTAAAGCTAAGCAACTCGAACGAGAGAAACAATAGATGATAGTGTGAAATGGGCTACTATATCTACAGGTTGCGTATCACTCGTGAGCTAAATAAACACGATCCCAGAAAATGCGCCGTTTGTTTTCTATATTTAACCAACCTTTTTTAATGGCAATCTTCTCGCCCCGTTTTTTTTAAATAACTTAAGCGCGCGATGTCCACTGTGCCCGCTGTCCCTCTTTTTGTGTGTGGGAAATTCTCATCGGCCTGGTGATATGTTAAAGCCAAGTTCAAAGTATCAATTTTTTTGTTGGGAATACTGATAGCACATACGAGACGTAAAATGTCTGTGAAGGCTTTGCACTCTAAAATGGCCTTATATAACGTGTGCTGTCATGTGTAATACGGATATGCGATCAGAAACGGGGAACAGCCACCCCATGATAACAAAAGGTGAAGCTATTGCAATTAGGGGCTAAGACGAACACGTGCACTGACTAGGCAGGAGCGTTTGATTTTCATCCAGTGGCTTTGCTATTACCGTGCACCTCGCTGATAGGGTGATAAGATAAAATAACTATCAAAAGCGATCTTTCCGGGCCAAGCAGCAAGAAGCAGTAGATACAAATCTTATTGGCCAGTATAATAGTTGTAATCGGTACTCTTTTACAGAAAAAATGTAAAGCCCTTCATATCGAGAAATCGAGTGAAAGTACCCACTATAGCGTTTTACATATGCATATTTCCAACCGTAAGGCATTATCAGTGCGTGTTTTTGCAATGGCCGAAATGTCCTAACTTTACGCAGCTCCAGTAAAAAACTTGTAATCGCATGATACTAGTGGAGATGCCAACTTTGCGCTATCGCGCTGAGGGGTAAAAACCCTCTTAACCCGTAAACGATTGAAGTTTGCCCCTGTGTGACCTATAATTTTTTGTACAAATTTTGTTCGAAAAGAACTTGTCAGAGAAAAACTAATAATGCTTGGTCAGTGAATATCACCATGGCAAAACTTTGTTCAATTTTATATGAGAAATACTTTAAAAACAACGAAGTGACACCTCGCAATAACGCTTTACTCAATATTCGCGATATGCCGCATGGATGCTGTTGCTAGCTTATCAGTAGTTGACGACGGCGAAGATACGTTAATGCGGAGTACGAACAGCATACGGAAACAATGACAAATATCGACATTTATAATAACGCTCAACTCGGATCGTGATGGGATTTGATTTAAACCGAAGCTGGTCTGCAGAGAGCTATTGATTGTCTTGAAAACTCAAGACACCGTCCCAAAGCAGAAGGAGTACGTGAAAGCCCGTATGAGGGAGAGGAAAAGAAGAAGAGAGGCACGAACGCAACTCACGAAAAACATCGAATTAAAAACATGATTGAGAATGAAAATGACCATTCTTATGAGTTCCGATTTTACGTCGCAGAATGAAAATGTAACGGTACAGCATGAGTAAGGGTAATACGGCTAGTGATCGTTACGATGAAGTTACAGGTGCGAGCGAACCCTTATGCGCTGCCGCCTTAAACTACAGGTGTTAGCTGCACGAGAATCTGCTGCATTCAGCTCCGATAATATTTTTGTAATAACAATCAGGATAAACATTAAGCATTGGACGCACGATAAGCACTGTTTAAATCGATAGTCTGATTATGTTACACCAGTATAATAGGAGGTCATCAACAAGACATAAAGGATAGACTCTTGTCGGTATATCTGGTGGGAGTGTATTGAACAAATTATCACTAGTTTTATCATTTCAGTTTCGGATGGATAAGAAAGGAACAAACAACATCAATAGCATCAAGTTTTGGGCAATCAAGGGGGAAGGATCACTGTTTTAGGGTTTTTCCATTTTATCATGCTACAAAGGGATGAAATAGAAAAAATTGGCTACAAGTACTATCTTACGACCAAAGTGCTACAAAGTGGTATTAAGTATCTATCCGATATCTCATGCAGTCAGCACATCAAGAGAAGAACATACACAGCCGACTGACTGGCTACAAACCGATCACAGAAACTGTGCTTGTGTTGTACAAAAGTTACAACGTTTTTCGTTATTAATCGCAATATAACGCACGCGAGCTGTGAACCACCTTATACTGAAATTAGTATTGCAAGAGCATTCCAAGCACATAACGAGGCCGTTCCCAACGTGTTTAGTTTTTACCTAAGCACACATTCGGCATTTGCAGCAAGGCCTGTATTTTACTGTCATTTATACAGTACGCATACTGCGAAAGACAGCATCTGATCGACGACTTTGACCTAGCGGCGCCGACTGTTCAATTGGTGCCTCTTTTTTGTCGATATTCTTAATCCGGTGCAGAAATTTGTCAGTAACAACGGTTAGATCGTCGAAATGGGGAGTAAGTGTGCACCAAACGTCTTCCTACTTTTGGCCGAAACGCCTAAAGACGTAGCGTTGTGCTCCCGTGACTAGGTACAGTATATTTATTAGCGCTGTTATTATTCCTATTAAGTTAGATGAAAATGGTGCATTACCAATATTGCATTACAAGGATGCCTTTGCGACTACATTAATGCACACATTTGCTACACGACAGTGATTGTAACGTCAAGATTGTTGCTGTCTCGCCCGTGGCATTGCTGCAACTAGTAAATAATCGCTCTTCTGTATCAAATCGCGCTAATTAGAACAAGTAAGCCTACAACCTGCACGTCTGTGTTTACCTCTGCGGCCATGCATACAACACGATGTGCATTTGGCAAAAAATCAGAGAAAAGTCGGTGGAAATCTAAGAAGTCAGAGAACTTTAGAACCACTTGGTGACTATTTGTACGATGCTAATCCTGGTAGGGCCTGCGGATTGCGTACTGTAGGTACATCAATCAAATAAAATGCAGTGATAACTGTGTTTTGGGATGATAACACTTACCAGAAGAGTAGGTGAAAAAAATAATGGAATTAAGATGTTTGAACAGATATATATATATATATATATATATATATATATATAT
>MNPL01010032.1:3480-20207 GCA_002081605.1 Tropilaelaps mercedesae
ACCAAACTAAAAAACTGAAAATAGCTACCGGCGATAAAGCGCGGCATTGCGCAGCGTGTTCGGACGTTGGGGAGGCGAAAGTTTGCGGACAGCTTCGAAAAAACGAAGCAACGTGGGAAGGTAAGCTTTTTTTTGTTTTTGACTGAAGTAAAAGTCGCAGAAGAGACAATGCTTCGGCCGAAGTGCGCGGAAGTGAACGAGTTAGGGCCGTCACTAGGAAAATGACGACGTTATTGACCGGCTGTAAGCCTCTGCTCGAGGCTTGCACAACGCTGTTCTACCCGGCAAGGCTGAAGGCGTCCTTAGAGATGACGCGGCGCCGATGCGATACCATCATAACCGTCGGCGAACGTCAAGGGAAGTTCTAGAACGCAAAGAATCGTGATGGGGTGAAAGGTTTGTGGACGAAAGATTATGGTGGCCCAATAGAAACGTCGAATGGGGGGCGATAAAGGCTGTTGAGAAATTGAGTTTGTGACGGATTGGCTAAACCAAATACAGTCTGCGTTCGTCGGGTAGCCGAGGGGCCTCTTTTAAGCCGTCTCGCGACGTTCATACAGATTGATCGCGAAAGGGTCTCGGTCAGGACTATCCTGTAGCAACGCCTGTGATGGGCCTCCCGCAGGGTCAGCTCGGGGAAGAGCTAAAAAATGACGAAGGATGGGAAACATTATGGTGGGACGCGTGGCTGGTTGTGGATTGCCGTGGAAAGTTCAGCTTAGAGTGAACTTTCGCCCAAACGGAGAATCCAAACGCTGAGTGTCAGGGAAGTAAAGCAGTCAGCCAGGAACAGAGTCGGGGCTGTGCTAGGCTGATCAGTTGGTCAAGATGAAAAGGTCACGTGTTGTGCCGAAGGGTTATATATTGTTGGAATAAAAGTCCGCATTTAGGATCAGTGCAGCTAATATTACTCGGAATGCTGTTGTGCCATTCGCCTTTCTGTTGCACGCGCCGTTTGATCGTTGAGGAAAACGCCTTAAGCCTTCAACGTATGCAGAGTTCATTCTCGTCGGTAGTCCAAGCAATAGGTCGGGACACGCTTTGTGAATTCGACTAAATTTGCTCTAGCTGATCAGAATACAGCCCAGGTTAGTCTAAGTACAATAGCATTCTGCCAACGGCATATTCTCAAATCGACAAACGTTTCATAGCAATAATAATAATAATAATAATAATAATAGTAATAATGAGTATAGTATGTAGAGTTTTAATTAACAAAGCACAATACAATTTTCAACAGAAGGCGTGCATTCAATGTCAATTTCATTTAAGTAACAGTTGGGTAAGTGCTTCAAGAGGAACTACAGCTCTCTTTTCTAGCTTCAAAGCTTTGAATGAACTCTCAGTGAGCTATAACTCTAACTTACTAGAGCCAACCGTTTTTCGTTAGCCGGAGAGGGAAAGATACTCATAGGTATTCCAGTAGATTGCCAGGTCCAGATAGTGTGGCACTTCGAAGGGCGACTCACTAACCGAGACCCCACATCCCAAATATGCGCAAGTGTTCGCTAGGAGAAAGTACGTCATCAAGTATTTTTCGGAGATCGCTATGGTCGTATTCCGTAAACTTACAACAAACATCCGTCAGATAGAAAAAAAAAAAGTTCCATCAACGACTCATTCGCTAGCGAGCCCAAAGCCCTGTGTATATTCATTTCGTGTCGGTGCGCGCAAACATCCTATGTCTGACCTTGTCATTCAGCTAAGCGAAATGCAGTTGCGCACAATATGCAAATAGTGGTCTCGAACCATCTATCTACCCTTCAAGGCCATGACGAAACGTGAAGGTCGGAATAGCGACGCCATGAGGGTGCGCATCAGACTGGATGCCGCGTTCGACAGCCGCGTTCGAGCGCTCGTGTAACACTCGAATGGCTCTGAGTGCATCTTGCGTCATTCGACAACAATTATCCATCGATATCCTCGGGCATAGATTGTGAGGCTACTGACCCTAAGCGTATCTCATTGGCCGTTGTGCAGCTCATCAATCAATTTCACTAATTCAATTTAAAATAATCAAACAGGCCTGGGGATATAGCTAAAGTGTACTGCAAACAGGACGAGGTCACACTCGGCTATTCCTGATGATCCTTTCGCATTCAAGACGATCAGCAGTAGTAGCAGCTTTCAATACTGCTGCTGTTGTTACTTGTCAGGAGCGAGTCTCATCAGAGTCATCATTAAGAGACGAAAGCGATTCGAACTCGATGGACGTTGTAAATCTTGGGGCGGGCCGCACCTAGGCACCAAGTGCAGGACTCCGAAGGCGCCTTGGTGCCTTAGGAGTCCTGCACAATGGTCCTGTTGCAGGTTAAGCGATTCTCTTCCTCTAGCGGTATATACATTTTTCGAGGAACAAACACGCAGAAAACGCGCACCAATTCATCGTCTCGGAGGGCGGTCCGTAGGTGCATGACGATGGCGACGTTCAGGCACTCAGGCGTGATACCCACTTGGACTCTGCCTGCTAGCGCGTTTCTCGTTTGTCACGGGTCGATCTTCAAACTCCTGTGGAACACTTCCTCAAAGACAGATAACCTCTGCGTCGAGGGAATGCAGATCTCTGAAGCTCTGCCGGTTCATGAGAATATTTCGCGTGCATTGGATAGCCTTCTTCGGAAGCTCCCCAATGGATGGCCACGTGCCCCCGCCATGTAACAGCCCATACAGTCATCGTCTGTCTGCCAGAACGGTAGGCAAAGTTTTGCTTCTCATTAATATCATCATTATCGGGGCTATAATTACTGTTCGTTCCGTAGATCCGCTTACTTTCGCTTGTTCGGAAGTCAGTTTGCATTCGGCCAGGTGCGCAGATGCTGATTTCAAAGCAGTATCAGCTGTATCGTCTATCGCCCGCGTCCAGGAATGGGCATTATCCGTCACGCAAATGGGCGAAATCGACACTCTGAACGCCTATGCCAGAGGGGACATTTGTACGAGTAATCAAGTCAGAACGCTCTCAGTGCATTTAGATCTTACACGTGGACATCGTAATCCCAATATTTGCCAACATGTTAACAAGATCATTACGAGGTAATCCGTACACGATAATTCTGAAGCTACGCATTAGAACGAAGTGATGAACTTTTCAGTGGGTCTTTGGTTTTTGAAGTATGCGGTCTCCCTTGCAGATAATAATAATAATAATAATAATAATAATAATAATAATAATAATAATAATAATAATAACATTATTACACACATAACATTCGAGAACCGTAATTATTTAACCCACCAGCTAAGCAGGTGCCGTCGCACGTACTTATCGCTGTTCTCGTATGCAGACGAGCATTCAGAACAGGGCAAAGGTTGGACTGAGGTGGTTTGGGGGCGATACCTCTGAACTGAGGTAACTATTTTAAGCCTCGTTTGGTCTGACCACATCGGCCATCCCCAACGAAACGCGCGAATACTATTCTATGCTATTGTAATGGCCAAGATAACCTGAAATGAGTGAGGCGTCGTGCGACGAACGTATATTTGAGATGTATTCCATTAGTTGTCGCGAAACCATTCAGAACGAGACGCTTTAGAATTTGGCCCCTGTTTGCCTCTCCTGTTTTGAAAACACGCGCCCTTCATCCCTCGAGAGCATCTCCTCGTTGCCTTCACTTTGCAGAATCCGAAAAAACTGCGGCACTTATGAGTCTATTGTACGAAACGCGTTGAAGAGTGGTGCAGTTCCCTCGCCTGGACCATCCTGGGCGGGGGGGTCGTCGAAAGCCCCGTGCCGCGCTGTGAGGCGAGTTTTTGGTAAAGACTTTCCAGCGCTGGCCGCCAACCCAGTGTGATGGGGGTGGCGTGCGCTCGAGCAAAGTTTACCTCCCGACATCTGTTTGTCGGCCTCTCGGTCCAACTTGTAGAGAGCTTCTGCGTCTCCGGCGGTCGACCGAGCGTCGCTTGACGAGGTCCTGGTCCGTCCCGACAGTTGGTATCAATTTTGCAGCCGGCACACAAACGTGAACCCGGCGAATTGTCCCGTGGAAGCGGCCACCAGCAGAGGAGCCTACAACGAGATTCATCTCCTGCGACCCACCGTTCACTCCACACGCAAATGCTGACCCAGGCTTTGACGCTCTGACTCCCGTTCGACACTCTACTGGCGCTACACGGCGCACGGGAGCGCACAGAGGCGCACGGGAGCGCACAGAGGCGCACGGGGGTCGTTGAGAAGACTGAGAAGGCGAAATACCCCGAGAGAACGAGAAGGGGAGATTAACACCGTGTTACCGCATTCCCACCTAAAATGTAGCTCTCATGATGAAGCTCGCCCTCGAGGAGGACCCCCAAAGCTGCGGGGTTTGCGTGGCCTCATCCACAAACGCGGTTGAAAACGTCAGTTAGCAAAGTGGCTGCCAGAGCAGGCAGCGAGCACATGGCAGGTACCGACTTCAACGGCAAACAGCCACGACTACATCAGTATGGCAGAAACAGCAACGCTGAGCCCGGCAGAACGATATGGAAGTGACGACACACCGAGAGAAGTTCTGTGATTATTGCGACAACTTGTAGTTAAGCGCACTTGCGCATAGCAATGGGCGACAAGGGAGCGGCATGGACGGGGCCGGCGGGATAGCAGCGCCCGGTCAATGCGTCCCCGCCGGGGTAAACTCACGAACGCTGTCAAAACAAAGTTTGAACACATTAACCGAGAATGTGCGAGTACCCTCCCTCGTACGACTGCCGGCCAGAAAATGCAGATGTAATGAAAATAACGGTGGATGCGCCTGTGATGTTTATTGCCCCGGTTATATCACGGAACATCTCTGAACTAGAGGTGGGCTTGGGCGGATGGCTACGGTTTGAGAGGCTGTATACGACCTCAGTATAGCGATACGAAACACGGAACTCACAATGCCTGAACCCCGTGGCATCTTTCGCGCGAAGTCGGCGACATCTATATTTTGTGACAGCTTCGAAGGGGGTGACGTCGTCAAAACTCGATATTAGAATACCTGAATGACGTTTGCCTAGTACGGAAGTTTCTGACGCGCCCTAACAAAGACAGCCAATAGTTCGGTCTTGTAGGGGTCGTACGTTAAGGTCAGAATAAGACTTCAGGCAGAAAGGTCAATGAAGACACATTCTAGGTTGCGTCCGCGAAAAAATAAAGCACTTCTCATCAGGCACATTTGATTTAGTCGATGTTGAGGCTGGAAAAAGTTCCTAGTCGAAATAACCGCGCAGATTGGCCTGAGAATCGCCTGAGAATTTGTTTACGCACTAATTTGATACTTTATCACACCTAGTAACTCTTAATCGAAACACGATTTTTAAGGTCGTTGAGCAGAGCACATACTTATCATGGACGCTAATCGATGAAGTCGTTTGTTCAAATTCTACCTAGTTCGAGTTTTGTCCACCGTTATAGTACATTGTGCCGTAGTTCACGCTACCTTCACCTAACCCGAAAACCTCATAGGAAACAGATATAAGGATCTATCAGAACCACCGTGAACCATCTTCGTGTGATTGTCCCATAAGGTGACACATTTTGTAATCAATACTGGCAAAACTGTTTCTGCAAAGGTTGAGTGGACATCAACGCGATAGAAGAAATAACGCGTAGAATTGGCGCAAGCGAGGTTTTGTGCCTTTGCTGTCGGTTTTCGGTTACTTTTACGCGCAGATTAGACGAATCGCCTCTGGGTTTTGAGTCTACGTTTCGGTTACACGAAAATAGGAGTGGAGTATTCTCTCGACGAAACAATTCACGACTGATATCGATGCTGAGGAATTGTACGGTCCTGAAGAGGCATCGGGTCCTAAAGCAAGTCTGTGAATACGGAAGACGACCGTATTCTAGAGCCGCACAGTTAGAAAGTCGTCGTAGAGATGTTATCCTCTGCCAAGTTTCCGGTCTCTGTAACTCATTATCTGGATCTGGAGGAGGCAAAGTGTAGAAGATTTATAGGACTCGGAGGTTGAGACTATCGCCTGCGCATGAAATTGGACAAAGTGAACTGGCGAAGGTCGTTATCTTTAGGGGGGAATTTATAGAGCGTGAAGTAACGTAGGAGATATGATCGGGGTATCAGAAAGATTAGAGAAACTGTCAATTTGGCCACGTGACGTTTGCCTTATGGGAACAATATAACGAAATGTATTACAACTATGAAATATGAGTGTTTTCCAGTATATATATATATATATATATTTATATATATAACAGCATATTTCGAGAAAAGTGTATAAGTTCCTAGATTGTTTGCGACTCGCCAAATTTACTCTAACTGCGCGTCAATCCCGCAAGAGGAAACCGCGCCGTTCAATCTACCTTTAGCCATTCTTTATTGCAATTAAAGCACCTTTCGAGGGCGGACTGTTCGTAACCTGCTAATGGAATCGCCAAAAAATGAGACCACAGATGGAGCCATCACCCCTTATGCAACCCAATAGAGGAGAAGGCCGTTTGGCAGAAAAAAAAAGACGCCGATACCGCTATTTCGAATCGGATGAAAGAAATCTATGATTAAATATATTTTCTGCGTGGACTAGCAAGTGTATCAAGCAAAACGTCCGATCTAGACAATGAGCAGCAGCAGCAGCCGTCGGCTATATGAACACTGCGATAGCGACTGCGCCGATACTGAAGGGCGGAATTTGATATTTGTTCCTTATGGGCGGTATAGGATTACATCCTCATAATGGTATGCCTCTAATCTGGCGAAGTGTTGGACGCATCAGGACGCCACCTCTGTTAACGAGTGAGTCAAACAAGAAGTCAGCGGTAGAGTCAAACCCTTCCGCTGGTAAAGGTCAACCCGTTCACTTGGTTCAAACCGAAGCCGGCACTCGCGGTGATTGCAGCAGTAACACGCTCGTATGAGTCTGTTTTTCGGGTGCAGAGCGAAATGACCGTTCTAGGCAGCTGCCTTTGATACAGGCGAAATGCATTCTTCATTGAGGTGCCCTTGCGATCGCCCCTTTGCACTGTGCTTAACGTGGCCGGTGCAATTATCGAGGTCGGTGGCTTGGTGCCTTTCCTTGCGTCTTGAAGCGGCCGAAGGAGGCCGAAGGAGGAGAGTGGGTGCGTATACGAGTTCGATTCCCCACCGTTGCGCATTCACATTTGCATGGGGGGTGATCCATCCTACAGGCAAAAAGCGCTACCGTGGATGTTAAATGTTGGCTGACGGTCAGCCTTAAAAACATTGGTTAGTATAGCTGCCTATGACCAGACGATGTGTTTGGCTTAAATTCCACCAAGCGGACTTCGGATGTGCCGATTATAACGACAGACGCAAATTTGCACTCGGCACGATGATTGTCGTAACCAAGGGACTCACGTGGCGAGGGGGGGTGGCTAATTTCACCACGATGTCTTCGGCCACTTCTGCAGTTGATTTGTCTTTCTTTGCCGAACAAAAAACTCTGAGTCAGAACAAAATCGACCCGCCGAACTTAAATACCTATTTATACATCGCAACGACCTGAAGACCTCTCCCGCGTCTCTACAACACACATATATCACCAGTAGGCTGACGAATAAATGGAACACGCAAGGCACCAAGCCGCATGCTTAAGGATGGCGGCTACTCAACATTGAGCCACCTTCGCGAGCTATAACGGACTCATGTTTTTTTCGAGAATAACACCACACATCTACAACGCATTTGTGGCAGCCCACAACGACATAGACCACTCGTGGTCTTCAATTGCATCAGGGATTTGATGGATGACAAACGGAGCCGGTGTTATTCGATGTCTACCAATCGATGTGTTGTTGTTAGAGAGATAAATGCTTGGTAAAATGGTATCGCACGCTAATTCTAGCCGCCATGGAGATGACAAAGCCTGACGGTGCCTTGAAACGAGGCAGAATTCCACGCTCAATGAGGGATCTCGTTGTATGGCCGCCGATGAATACACAAGTGACCTTGATCGGTGATGAGGTAGGAATGGAACGTGAAAGCTGTTGATGTTACTCCCTCTCTTTGATGTTATTGCTGCTGCATTAGGGCCACTTCCGCCCAGATGGTTCGTCATTACGCCGACGTGGAAAATTGTCTGCGAAGGCACAGCTACATGGTAAAGGATGCTACATGGGAGATGGTGCAGGAAAACCCGCACGAAAGGTGTACCCCTAAAGGACTTCACGTACAGCTCAAGGCTGCTTTCGAAGTGCGAATACTGATGCATCGTCGTTGTCACCGCGTATCCATCTGGCTCCATGGCGATGTTCCGAGCTCCTAACGCGCGGAAGCCCCTGTGGCGTCGTAAACGAACTGGTTCATGTGGGCTCGTATCAGCAAGCTGGTTCGACAAGATAATCCAGCTTCGTCACTTCCAGTTAGGCATGCCCGTATGTATTTACGTGTATTCTTCAGAACGAACGTGTCTTGATCATCGACATCTAGAGGGGTGCTCGCGCAGGCAGGTGGCAGCGCAGACTGGCGCATCAACACAACGCTGATAAGTTTGCCGTTTATTATCTTTCGAGGCTTGGCCACTACTTTTCGAGATGGCTAATTTTTGTGTGTGGTGTTTACTGTATTATCTGTAACGCTTCCTGCAAATTATGCAGATCTCTATGCCAAGTACATTGGTAGATTATGAACGAAACTGATGTTGGCAGGTATATTTTCGAAATGGAAACGACACCAGGACAGAAGGCAAAAGGCGAGCTAGTGCGACGAAAAATTTTATTAAAAATGAAAGCAAACTACTTGCAGCAGCGTGTTTGCCATAAACATGCGCTTGTGCAAAACCTGAATACTGTTATCAACTGTCTAACAAAAAAATCTTTCCTTCTGATGCTTTAACGAAAGCACGAAACGCGCTTTTGATTAAAAAAAATAAAAAAAAAAAGTAAAAGTAGAATGTGCTTACGCCACACAATACACAACAACAACGAACACGATAATTGAGCATACAATGCCCAGAAGATGACATTTGAGCAGACGACGCCCAGACAATAATAACCGAGCAGACGATTTCTAAAAGATGACAATCGAGCAGGCTACATATATCTTCCAGACAATATTCATCTAAATAAAGCCACTTATATCTCCTATAGTATCCGCACTGTATTTTGACACGCATTTCTTTATGTAACGCAAGTTTCTGCATCATTATATCATACCTGCCCTATCACGTTACCTGAGGCGTTTTAGGTCACTGTCGCAGTAGCCCTTCTTGTCATAAAAAAAAAGTTAATAATGTCGACAGGGCCAAATTTAGTTCAGTTTAAGTTAGCTACCCACGGCCATCATCCAACTAACGCTCTAAGACGATAACGACAAGTAGTGAAGGGTGTCTTTCTGCTGCGTTTAAGGATCTCTTTTACTTGTTGCCCCGGATCGTCCTGAAGCAGGGAGGGGCATCTCTTTCTAGGTTTCGACGCAGAACAGAAAAAGCATTTCGCCGACATCTATTCGCCATTTGACGGGCGGATGGGAAATGAGAAAGATGCGTTGCACGACCCGGCACAAGCGCTACCGTTTTCGAGCTCGACTTGGAAGCCGAAGAGGACGGGAAAGATGATGAGCATGTCTTTGACGCAGTTGAAAAAACGATTACAGTGCTACACAAGAAACATAGAAAGGAAACGAACGGGAGAGTGCATCAAGAGGAAGAAGGCTTACGTTTTGGCAAATTCTACAGGAAGGAACAGCTCTGCGAAGGCTCCCCGAGACGTGTCGCGCGTCGGAGTCTCACATTTCGCTCGGCCTCCGAGGCTGTCAAGCGCAAGATGGCTACTTACGTTTATTACTCTTCTTGCCCTGCCTAGGCATTGAGCCCGCAGGATCGATACAACCCCTCAAAACTCGCAAATGAATTGACATAGTTTACAGTCGGCGATTTCTGCGCTACGAGTGCCTTGTGCTACCGTAATAGCCAGAACAGTAAAAAAATCTATTTTGATTGATTTTTCCCATTGCATGATTCCCTATATGACGATTAGTGTGTGCGCCGAAACGCTTCTCGGATGGGAATTCTTCGACGGTTGAAAATTCGCTTCGTGCACCTCTCTTGTATGTTAAAGGAGGATCAAGAAGGTAGAGTTGTATGTCTTAATGTAACTTTTTTAACGGAAAGCTATAATTCTGTTATAATGTGTACGGCTATAAATAACAATAAACGGCAGTCTCAATGGTCTTAGTGTACGCGAATGCAACAATCTCTATTGATTTTTGTATAGCTGAAAAAAAAATGCAAGAAAAGACATTTTCCGCATTGCCGTATCTTACATATATGCCCTTTTCTCATTGGATGCAATTTTGTAAAGTTAACAGCTTCGGTTTCTGTCAGTTGGAAAATATTTTTCCGCCATTCTAGCCCTCGGCATCTGCTAGCCTCGATATGTTGTTATATATTTCTTTGACGGCGTGCTCACCGCACTTCCTGTACTTTTTGGTATCTACACCCGTTCTAATTGTGCCATCTGCAGTGTCAAAAAAACAGTGTTCTCAAAACATTCAGACTTTCTGCTGTCACACGAGAAACCGCGCTTTCGAAGGGCCTATTCAAGTGGCTCTACTTGAACAAGTTTTGCTATGAAGACACGGTTTGCAAACACTATGTAGCTTTAAGTTATTCCAACACGACTTTTCGCTGACGGAATGTGTTCGTGAATTCTACGTCTAGTTCTTCTTCTAGAAATTTTTAGAAATTGCTAGCATGAGATAGATAAGGTACTCACTCGTCCCTGATTCTGCACCTGCGTCGGTCATATCGCGACTGGAGATTGCGAAGGTTTGCGATTTGCGATTTGCGAAAATTTGCGAAGGAGTCGTCTCTTGGCCGTATGGAGTGTACTCAGCTGTTTCCTGATTATTATCCCATTAGTATCCCCTTGTGGGAGATTCTTAGCTTGCTTTGAGGGTGCTCTCACCTTAAGAATTGGTCGCGAGATAATAATGCTTATCGTATCGCTGTTTTCATGGATGGCATTGAACGTGAAGGCTGTTTTCGATTTCGTCAATGGCGCTTTCCTACGTCGAATGCATGCAGTCACGTTAATGAGAGGGTGCTTCCAGTTTCTTGCCTAAGCTGAGGTGGCTTTGTTGTAATGTAAACAAGTTCCTCCAATGGTACTTGAAGTCCGGATTAAACGAATTCGAGGAGGCCGGCTACCGAAGTTCTTTACAGGCGTGAATCTCGTAGAACCAGGGCTGCCTTTAACAATAACTGCTTCTGTCATTTCAAGGGCACTAGTTGATCCTAGTGGCTGTTCATCAACACGTTTACGGGTGTCAATCCTTGGAACGGTGGAGCTCCGCATTTCGTCACAGACCAGCGCAAGTAAACTGACAGAAACTTCGGATCTAGTTGACAAGACTACCCAACACCTCGCTATAGTGGGCCTGAAGACTGTGGGCCCGGATTGATCAGAATTAGAATCCGTCTGGCATGCTCGAAGATCTTCATTTCCGCTCTTTGAGATGCCAATTGTAGAGATTGGCAACGGGGCGCCTGGGCCTCTTAAGGAACCTGGGCAGTTGGGACCGCAGGGGTTTCCAGCAAAATTAAAGCTTCATTCTTGTCCATGTGATCAACTTGTCACAGCAAGCCGGACGTTTTTCCTACAAAATTTAAAGGACACTAACATGACCTCCTTGTTGAAAAACAATAGTAACTCTGACTCACCTGGAAATTATCCAATCCTGCTGGCCGACTACGTAGATGAAGGTGCTTGAAAAAATTACGTAACCTAGACTGGAACAATATTTTAAATCCTTAAGCTTCTTCTGAATTTACTTCCGTTTGGAACCGTCCGGTCGACGAAACTCGCCCTTGATCACCTTTAACAGAATATCGCTGATTCCATCAACAGCAATCGACTTTGTCCAAAGTTGTTTCCAGACGCCCAGATGGCTTTTGCCTGTCCACCTCACACTTTTTTTCCAAATATTACTGAAGTGGCTTGGATGCATGTGTGTGTGTGTGTGTGTGCCCTTTGCCATTGATTGGTTTCGCTCATATCTCTCGGACTGCAGGCAAGCCGTCAAAGTTGGTAACGCATTCTCCTTGTTGACATAGAGTATAAACACACTGCAGGGGTTTTTTCCATTTTCAATTTTTCTATGTGTATGATCCTGTTAAACTTTTTCATCCAGAAAAGACAGCGGTAGGTGCAAAAAAGGCTACCTACACTGGTGACTCCTTTTCGCATCCGTCGTTGATGAATCACTCGGACAATCGGGCGGCTCAGAAGCATCTGAAGGCCGTAAGCAAGATTTTTGAAATTTTCTACCTGGTCATCAATATTAGCAAGGCGGGGATCTCGCCGTTCAGACCCCCCGAAGGCATATTCCACTTGAAACGGTTCAGCTTTGTCGGGGAGCTCCATCGTTCTCTCGCCCGGTGAAACATCTTGGCTTCATTTTTCCGAAGAGATTAGGTTGGCGGGATCGCTTAAGCACACGCTCGTATAAAGGCTACGCCGTTATCGGCGCGATATATTATTATTTCAGGCAATTGGGCATTCCCGTTGAGTGTTGTCGTTACACGACTATAAGGTGTTGCTTGTCTCACTGCCGTGCTACTGCGTTGCAATCGGAAACGAATGCCACGAAAGGAATATTTCCCAAGGGCGAAGCCACTTAAGACAACGTAGGCCCTGACTTAGCTGTTGATGTTTCTGTCAAGCTCGACCGTTCTTCCCCCACTAAGTCTACATAAGGCGCATCGCCCGTCGCGTCTTGCTAGAAGGTGCCGTTCCCAATTGTGTTTCCTTCCCATTACTGTCCAGGTCAAGACGACGAGAATTCGCGTGTCATCAAATCCGCTGGGTTATTTAGCCATAGAGAATTTACCGCCGCGTCTTAGCTTACTGCCTAGCAACGATCCAAGACTCTTCATTTTGCAAGATGCGCTCGACAATAACGTTGAAATTCAGTATTCTGAAGTCATTCAGTATTATGAAGGATATCAAACTGTACTCGAATGTAGTCGGAATGCTTCTTAAGAGTGGGCTGAGAATAGTCATCATATTAGTGTAGATAAATATATTTTATATATTTATCAGATCTTGCGTAATCTTTCATCTCACGGTGGGGCACTAGATGCCGCTGTATTTTTGCCCTAGTTTTTAACGTGAACTTGAGCATCGCAAAACCTCAGTTCCGTGAATAAATTACGGTTCACGCTCAACTTCATGCATATTTCACGCACGCACGAGCGCTGAGATCGCCAACTTGTCCTGAGACACTGACCTAAACGAGGATCTCCACATCAGCTGAAGGCGGGATGAAGGCAAAGCAAGTTCGTCCTGAATGACAGACTTTCCAAACCCTCTTTCCTCCCCCGGTCCCGTCCTTGTCAGAGCCTTAATTCGATTAGCCTTGAATCGGCTTCCAGCTGTTGGCTCACAGGTGGTCGGCCAATGGTGGCAGTAGTTGCGTTCCTGCTGTATCAGGTACGGTTTTGACTAGACTCCAATGACTCGAACGGGAAGAGCGGCCGGAGGCGACAAGCAGGGGGCTGCGGTTCGACCTCGCGATGACCTCGCCTTCGCCTGTTTGCCCCTCGACATCGCAGGCCACCAGGCCTGGCTGTTGCCATATCGGGCTCCTCCTGACGCAAAGGGGCAGGACGGACCGAGGGAATATGGCAATACGAAGCTATCCTTCGAGCCGTTGATGGGCCCTCACCAGACGGCCCACCGGCACGCAGTCTGCCATCATGGCTGGACTGATCGCATAAAGGACGCGGGAGTGGACGTTTCGAGTAAGGAACCCTAAGGGATTCTTACTGCCTCGAAGGAGAAGCTGCTATGACTTTAATTACTGTCGGCCATCGCCGGCTCTCTAGCAGTACGCGCGACGTAAAAGGATCTATGAGGAGCCTAAGGAGGTATTCCATGGAAGAAATAAGGATGGCGGTCTTCCATCCTAATTTCTTCCCTGGGGGTTGAAGCTAACCCCACATTCCCCCGGAAGAGGAACGCTGATTGTAGCGCCGAGTCGAGCGCAGTGGCCTCTGCACGGCGTAACTCAACGGCCCACACTCGGCTTATGGAATACTGTGGTTCTACGCTTTTCCTCTCCCTTTTTTTTCCCTATCTTTCTAACCGTGTAGCACGACGGAGGCAATAAGGTCATGGAGTCGAGGCATCGGCAGCAGGCTCGAGACTAGCAGATATCCGCCGTCATCTCCTGCTTGCACCAGGGGCAAGAGTTCTCGGCCATAGACTAGCCGGGGCAGACGGAGGTGAGAGCTAGAAGGATAGCGTAACAGGGGATGCATAGCCAAAGCCAGGCGGTCGAACGAGAAGGTCGCCAGGGCAAAGGTAACCCTGGCGGAGGGCCAGCGAGCGTTTGCCCCCGTCTCCATCCCGATCCGGTGGTGATATTCACCGTTAATGACTATCAAGAACTATAGCTACAAGCAGTGCGTTACCGCCAGCCCAGCGGGCTACGGGCGCAAATGGAGCTAACGACGCCAAAAGTCCTAACTGCTTAATGGCGGCATTTATATGAAGAACAGAGAACGCGGCGGGAAGAGATACATACGGCCAACGTGCATCGCCACGACCTACTCGTTACTACTCTTAGATATAAGCACACAAGAGCCACTTCGCTCACGGTATAGATTGCAATAGCGGGGCCAATAGGGGGAAAATGTTAAAGGACAAGATTCTCACGCAGGAAAACAGTCGACAGCATCGGGAAACAGCGACGCGGAGGGCAAATAGATGACAATAGATGATAGCGTGGTTACATCAGAACATTTATACGAACATGATCCGAATCGAGACGAACGGCGATGGAAGGAAAAAGAAGCGACCTTCGCCGCTACACTGCGATAAGCGGAGACAGGTACGCGCATGGCGATGCGTAAGTTAAGTTAGGAAAGTCAAGCATGCACGAACTGTATTGATTGAGCCATTCGTGTCATTGCAAAGGTGCGGAAAAGCGCACTCGAAAAGGGGGCCAGGATAATGTAGCCTTGATCTAGACAACGAAGTTATGCTTCTTGAAGTACAAGGAAAAGAGTACGGAACGAAACGCGATGAAGTGAGAGCCTAGCAACCAGCTGGAGTCCTCATTCGAGAACTGGCGTCAAACAAAGGCGCGGATCTCATTGAACGGCCAGCCGATAGTACTTCAAATTGGTCCTTGTTTGCCTATAAATTAACTTTTAATATTACGCTAACTCCGATTGGATGCTTCGTGTTTCGGCTGCTTGGTGACACAAAAATAGTTCTTTTTTTTTGTACTAAAAAAGCGCTGCCTTGCCCTAGCACATAGGACAAGACAATGCTTTCAGTCGGCTTTATATGAATAAATCAACGTTCTCCAAGGGTCTGAGCAATGGTAGCTGGCGTCCAGCGAAACAACATCCAGCTCTCGCCTTATGTGTGGACGCCTAAAATATTTTTAGGGCGCTGACGGTCAGCCAAGATTCAACGTCCACGGTAGCACTTTTTGCATTACTTCGTAAGACGGACCCCATAAATGTGCAACTGCGGCAATCGAACCCTGCGTGCATCGAACCTACGCGTCTCCTTCGGTCGCAAGGCGCACGCGAATGCACCCCAAGAATGCCACCGAGCTCGACATGCGTGGACGCCTGTGAACGGCAAACGGGTAGATCGAACGTCAGTTTGAAGTCACTACGCGGGTCCCCTAACAGTTCGTTCCAGGCAGTTGATACCGATATGTACGTTTTGCGCGTGCCAAAATGTGTACTACGATTGGGCTGTTAGTCTCCGACAGATAGTTCAGCTCAGATAGGCCTATCGATCTAGGGATAATGGTGCAGTGATACCTGTATGTAAGAGGACAGACTCAACGAAAATGCACTTGCCGAAGAGCTAAGGCTAGCGAAGAGTTGCTCGTCCATGAACGGTCCTGAGTCAGCAGAAAAGAAACGCTGGTGAGTGCCAGCCTCTCGCTGAAGGGATTTTCTTATCGCGTCTGTCCTCTTCGCTTCGTTCTGGAATCCCTCCTCGCCACCTAATCCTTAGATGGTTAGAAAAACCTGCTACCTTTTCGTATATGACACGCTCGTAGTATGCCTGGCGTGTTTATCTGTTTGTTTGCGTGTTTATCTCAAACACTATTACCGTTCGCATGAGGAACAGAAACATGGCGGACTCTCCATGCCCTTCCAGAAAGCCGTCGGCCAGCAACATAATGGCTGCAAAGCCTGCAGCCGACCGGGGTCCCACGAGTTTTGCAGATTAAACGGGTTATCGGTTCCTACTAGTTCCCGAGCCGTACTCGGCTCTCGACTGCTTTACCATGCCGATTCAAGCACGACAGACACTCGCAGAGGCACCGTACAGCTGCTCGCGCAAGCGAACAGGACATATCGAACAGGAGCCTGAGTAGGCACTATCAGTGTGGTAAGGCTATTTTTCTTTTCTATCCCCGCATTTGACTAGCCGGTCCGGGCGCACGTCGTTGCCCCCACGGCATCATCTCTCATCCGACGCAATGGACGGGAAGCTCGAGCCGGCGAAAACATCCGCAGAAGACGTGCCCTTTAGAGTTGGAACTCTGCACCCCGGGCCGTGTGGCACCGCTAAGAACCTGCCGCTCATTAGCGTCTGAGTCCGCTCCAGCCTCCCTGCTTCTCGTATCCAGTTCGGAGTCGGCCACGACGCGAGCTTCAGACACGGCACGTCCCGTTAGACTTTACGGGAGCGACTGATTGTGTAGGACCGGGGCCTGAACCACGAGAGATTTCCGAGATCGGCGAGGCGGAAGAAACTGGCGGGTTCACGCAGTCGGGCCGGCCACACGTCCTGAGTGTGGCTCCGCCATGATCGTCTC
>MNPL01010032.1:30056-56141 GCA_002081605.1 Tropilaelaps mercedesae
TCGTCAGAGGCCGAGGCGGAGACTGATTCCAGGTGGCGACGGTACGTTTCAAGAAAGGTTTATTTTCTAGCGATCTGCGTGCATTAGATATCGCTGACGCATAATGTGTCCTGTGCTGAGTTCGGAGGCCTGGGGTGCATTTGCGTGCGCCCTGCTACCGGGGCAGACACGTATGTGCATAGGTTCGATCCCCGCCGTTGCACATTTACGTTTATAGGGTCCGTCTTACGAAGTAATGCAGAAAGCGCTACCGTAAACGTTAAATGTTAACTGACGGCTAACCCTAAGAAAATATTTAATGTACGTGCGCGTAGTGTCTTTGTTAGATAATTAAACTGTACTAGAAGATGACGGCCCAGATGGTGGACAAGTTTGACTCGCACGTTACAATAGTTCATATCACCGTAACCACTTTACGAGATCTGTAAATAAATAGCGAGTAAATAATCGTTGGTACTAATAATGTGTTTATTTCAGAAACTTTTCCCATTAACGGCTACAATTTCAAGTGACACACGCCACCATAGAGCAGTTTATTTGAAGCCAGCTTACAGCCAATATATACAACGGACTCAACGGACACGTATGTGCTCGCCTCTAAACTTAGATTTTCTTGCGCCGGTGGCTTTACAAGCCAGTCGACATTCCTAAATCGATCTTTCAATGAAGCAGAAAAAGATTACAGTGAACAGAACATAGAAATGCGTGAAAGTTGTCGCTTTGCGTCAACATGGTCTGCTAAAACGGCATTTTCGTTCATCTAATTGAAATCATTCTTTGAGTCATTCATTAAGTTTCATTAACTGAATCATTAGTAGAAATCGTTAATTTCTTCTCTCATTTAATTGAAATCAGCTTGATATAATGTATCCGAATATTCTGGTTTTGCCATATACTCTTTCAGAGCAAGGCTCCGCTAGAATTAATCAAATTGGTCTGTATTGTCAAGTTAGTATGAGTAATGCATGGCAGGCTCATACATGCGCGTGTGCCCGCGTGTCCTGATCACATATCGATCTTCTTTCCTGCAGAGACGTACCAACGCAGATATATTCCCTGGACAGCGCGGGACGACACCTTCAATACGAAAGCTTCCTCGGACGTCTATCACGTAAATACATCATACACGCATGCTTTCCTGTTTTTTTTCTAAAAATTAATCTTAATACACTAGCATTTATTATCCTAGCAGAGATAGTTATATGCCACAAAAAATGCTACTGACAGTGACCGATACGGGTGAAGCTTGAATTACCTAGCTTGTTATCTGAAAGACGTTATGGCTGCTTTCTACTAGGTTAAACCCTACCACCGAAAATGCGGGCTATATACAAATATACATGGAGAGCAATAGAAATTCCAAACCATTCGATTCTGCGCGCCTCAGCATAGTTTCATTGTTATGACAGGTTTACAGACTGCGATTGTGTGAACGCAACCGGAGCTAAAACAAAAATAGCAGCGTTGCTAAAATCGCATTATCTTGGCAGGTTTTTTTGCCGCTGCACTTCTCTTCCTCTTCGAAGAAAGAATGCCATCCCCACGTTTCAAATCCTATACAAGATTCGCGCAGAATTCCTTCTTCACAATCCCATTTCGTTCTGCTTTTTGCCGTATTGGATATTCCGCCCGCTCTAGCGTTGCGCTCGACCAGCTTCGCAAGTTCCTAAGGGAGACAGGTATGGAAATACAGGAGAAAGTTAGGGAAAAAGTTGCGTAGCGACCGGAACGGTGACGACAGCAGAATCGCCCTTGTGGATAACGTGCAATAGGTAAAGAAAAAAAAAAAGAATAGAAAAAAGGCCCCAAGAGATGAAACGAATTTAGATTAGGTATGCTCGGGTGCATAGAGACAAGAATGGTACGTACGTAATCTGAGACAAAGCAACATAAATCTTGGGGGTCCGTAAGTGTTTAGTGGAAGTACAACTTTAGCTTGATACCTTCCCGTAACAATGTAATTTAAATATTAAGTGTGCATATTTAAAATTAAATAACGCAAGCTAGTCTCCATATGGTGCGGGAACGTTAAATCAGTACATGGAACAACTTGGCTTTATCTTGGCTATCCTTTCAGATGTCATTGGATTAAGGCGTTTGCAGACTATTAAAAAACAAATTTACATAATTTTAAGAGAATGAGCCATGAATGGTTTCACAATTGTCTTTCTGTTATGATAACACATAAAAAACATAAGAGACCAATAAGAAAGGAGCACCTGCGGTTCAGCTACTCAAACTGCGATAACACGGATGTGCCATGTTGCCCTTAATATATACATTGTCACGGAGCAGCCACTATAGGGTGGGCTGTTTCTAAATAAGACTAACGTGGCTAAGAAGCCGGTCCGACGTGCGTGAGCACTGTCACCAGACAACTATTCAGAAACCTCAGGAGATCATGTGATTTATGGAGATATGGGAGCTTAGGCGTATCGGAATTAGCAGGAAGGAATAATAGTTAAAGCAGCGTGTTCTGCATGATATGAAAACCTTTGAAACTACGATGCGGGAAATTCAAGCAGCCATTGGTGACGTAAAGACCTGGTATTTTATTGACAACAGCCAGGAGTCCACGATATTCAATAGAGTTTCCATCAATCTTCGTTGAACCGTTAGCAGCTATTGAAACAATATTCTGCGGTAGTTCGTCCGCTTGTTTGCAAGCAAGAGGGTTATATGAATAAATCAAGATTTGGTTCTTGAGTGAAGTCGCATGTCTGATAGTATTCTACCAATCCACTATGGTAAATTTTTGTTTGCGCAACCTGCCCTACTGCGTTTAGTACTCTGAATCCTTTATGGTAAGCAAATTGCTCCGCACTTATTAAGGCAATCTCTAGCTTCCTGTCCAGAAGGACAGTCTCTAGCGTGCGGGATTATTGCGTTTATTGCATTCCGGAAAAATTAGTAGATGACATCATTAATTTTTTGGCACGTTGGGCCGTTTACCGGGACCTGAGCAGCATGATTTCACTAGAAGTAAATCCATAGCCACATAGCTGGCCATCATGACTAGTAAATGGCCTTGCTATAACAACAAAAGGCAATGTTTTGGACGTATTTGCGTAAATTTTAAGTGCGTTCGGACAGATAGATCACTCCTTAAGCTCAAAACTAGTAATCTTATCATTAGATAAGCTGGCAGCTCTTGAAAACACGCAAAGTTTCGTATCAGAATAAGCATCCACCTTAATCCGACTGATCGTCTCCTTAAGGATTTCCAAGGAACATGTATTGACGTACTTCTTTTATCTATGTTTTTCCCAGGTTTGCGAGTTTTCATTTACCAGCTGTGCCTAGACCATTTGAGATTATACGGGAGAGCTAACAACGTAGAGAGACATACGTTCAGCTTTGAGCTGCAATCCTATTCCGCCTACATACAGGCTCTATGGTGATTTAGTTCCGTTTTGGAAACACTTGCGGAGATCAATGAGCTTTTGCGCCGAGTTTCACCCTCGTTCGCGTCAATATCACGTAGACAGTGATGTCTGTGGATAGATTCCGCTACAGAATATTTCGTTGTTTTGTCATACCGTCCCCAACTTATATTTATGTATAATAGAATGCCCAGTGGGTACTCTATTAGTTGATGGTACGATGATCATAGTTCACACTGGCGTCATTTCGCCAGCAATCAGCTCCTCACATCGTAAGGCTAACACTGTACGCACAATCGGCGTTGTAGTGAGACGTCGTAGAATCATCTGTAAATATTCATCATAGTGAGCTACGAAGTGATTGTGCCCTTAACCTCTAAAAAGAGAATGTAAATAATGTCGTCTCGTATCTTGAGATCCTGGCCTGACTTTGGTCATCCAGTGTGCATATTGGCAATCCTGGTCAGTAAAAGTGGATCAGCCGGCAAAATTGCGCATTCTGGCGTACGTCTGTTAACACCTTCTGTTGCGTGTGCTGTTCGGCAGAAGTTCGAAAAACATGATTTCGCTCGGCGTCGATTGCCTGGCTGTCCCAGCTGAACTGAACCTCGTCACCGCCATTACGCAACATCTTCTCCATCGTGCGGTTCGTGTTCTCCGACACTCAGGAGAGTAATCTGGTCATTGAGTACTGTAGTTGCGCGTAATTACCCCCTTGTGCATGCGCATTCCTCGAAAATGTTTACGCGCTCTGCTAGATATTTTCGAATTGCCCGTGTTTAGGCCGACGCCCCTCGCTTGTGAGGCGTCGTGAATCCCTGCCGTTAGTCATTTCTTCTGTGTTGGTTAGTTCTGTCGACTTCCACGGACACCTCGTTAACGCGCAAACATATTTGCATTATAGTGGCCGTCCACCAGAGAATATTGCAGCTGTCTTATGGCGACACGACACAAACCGCGTTCACCTGCGTTGAGCCCCCGATGCAACGAACTCAAATTCGCATGCGAGCTCATTCGTACCCAATCCTGAGCGCGCCTTGCACTCAGAAGAGGAAAGCCCGACTCAGAATTGACAGACGTTGTCCCCTAGTGCCTCATCACTGCACGCGCACAGTTCGCATCCCCTTCTCGACTTTGAACGACATCTCTCCACTTTTAGAGTGTCCGGCGAAGATGGAGGCGAAGACGCGCATGTGGCACCGGAGGAGGCCGTCGGCGAGGTCGGGTTGGACTCCACCCGAATAAGTGGTTTGGAAAAAGCGAACTTCCCGGTGCTTAGTGTTCGGCGGACCCCACCCAGCTGGTTAGTGGGCCTCGCCGTTGGGTCCTCGATTTGCTACCCGGAGCTCTGAGCAGGCCGCTGCGAAAGTGGGCTCCGCGACCCGGCGCAGTCATCTAGTTAAGGCTAGCCTAGCTTAATGCTAGCTAAATGTGACCGACTGACGCCTTAGCGGCCGCCAGACCACGGAAGAAAAACAAATTCCCGCGGGGAGCACAGCCCCACCCGTACGCGCTGGCAATGGCGTACGTGTCCTAAGTGCCCGGAACGTCAGATACAAAACTATCCTGCCGCTCAACAAAGAAGCATCTCTGAACTCCCGGTTGGCCATAGACCGGTGGCGACCGCGGTCGACGTAGCAACAATGCTACGAAACGCAAATCGGGTACCGTACAGCCGATAAGCTTTAGGCCATACAAGATAGACGATGCCCAGGGCGTGTGTCCTGTTCTCTCATTTTGTCTCACCAGATGATTTCTCCAGGCGAACTCGGCTAGAGTCAAAACCAAGACGGCGATCCTCCTGCTTCGGCAATTGCGGGGACAGTATCAGCGTCCGGATCGCGTTTCGACACAGTAATTTTCGGCGTGTCTTTACTGTGCCGTATGGCCATCGTTTAAGCTGTCGACTTGGCTGTACAAGCCATTCGGTACAAAGCCGTTTTCGCACCGCGCTTTGCACTTCTGTGTTGAACTTCGACAACGAGAAGGGCACTTCCGGTTCTGTCACACTAAAACCAAACTGGCCAGTGTTACGGTGCAACCCCGAACATACTTTGAGAACTTGGAACGTCTCTGCGACGCGCAGAATCGAAAGATCGTCGCTGTGTCCAAGTTATCGACAAACGACCAGCTTAGCCTGTCCTTGTCGTGGCATTATCGGAGCTGAAGCTGTCCGAATTCCGTATCGAAAGACAACATGGTCGATAGATGAGTCGCGCGAGTGAAGTAGAGGACAGCGTTAGGCGCATACGTCACATGATCGTGTTGCAAATTCTGGATTGGCTAGCATTGGTTTTGCATTACATTAAGCGATGTCGGCGCTACGAGGTTAATGTGCCGCTTCCACCCTAGTCCCACTACGCGATTTTTATTTCGATTGAGAAATGTGTAAAAGATACTGTCTGCAACGCTTTGTTGTATTTACGTCAGGGTTTGCATTAGCAGGGTGCTGTCTTGTGAACGCCACTTTGCATTGCAGCTAAAACTTCATCAACTCATGCAAACACAGAACTAAACGCTCTCCTCTTCTCCATTCCACCCCAGCATCAGCACTAGTCGATGCTTTCTTCATATGACTTTTTCCGAGGCTTTTATCTATTGAAAATCTCTCTCTCTCTCTCTCTATATATATATATATGTATATATATATATATATTTCCTTGAAACGGCGTCCATGGGCTCTGGCCACGGTCGTCATGTGTAGCGGAAGTATATAAAGAACACAAGTATAGGGAACACATTTGTAGTTCAACCCGTGTCTCAGTTTGATTCGTTGCCAGATAGCGCAGCAAACAAGAAAGTGGACCCATCGTCAACTGAACGATTCACCCCGCAGAGCTGCAATGACTTCACCCACGACTCGAACTATAGACTATATACAGAGCCGAGACGCACTTCGTCTTCTCGCCGCGAGCAGAACAACGAAACGTCCTGTTTTCACCTCACCACGTGTCGTCGCAGCCTTCTTCTGCCTCGATTGCGGTAGCCATCGGGCACACTTCTTCTTTTCCGAAAAACAACGCTCGGTCGGCTTCTGCGCGTTCCCTCGAGCGGCGTACTCGTCGCTCGGGTGTCACTGTTTACATGTGTTACAAACAGCACCAGCTGTGATTTCTGTTCGGTATTATATTCGATGTCGAACAAAGTTGAACCTGCGTGTTTTGCGCTATCGTATGACGCTGGAGCATTGCGAGCGGTTGCCCTTCGCTATCCGAGACGCATCAGCGTCTGTTGTCCTTGGGGAAAAGAGCCGCGCGTGGCCCTGCAAATCGTCCTTTTGCCCCTCAGTGCTCACGCGGGTGAAGGATATAGATACGAAGTGCGCCGAATGCTGGAGAAAATGAGAACCGGAACGGGTTACTTATACGGGAACGAAAAATCGTTCCAGTTAGTTCATGTGCATCTCAGTTGAGCATCGAATCGACAATGTTTGAGTGGCAATGGCGTACACATATTAACGACCGACGGGTGAGTATGGCAGACGCAACGGAAGTCGAAATCAATACAAAAAGTTCAAGTACGTCTGCCGTGCTTTTGCTTTCACACACGAATCTAACTAGTCTGAGTGCTCGAAGGCAGTTTGTGTCCCACCCGCACCGACATTCCTACTATGGTGAGTGTTATTTTGAAGCAGCCCCGAGTGAAATATCTTTTGCATACACGTGTGTATACTTTCTCTTTAAAAATCGGCTAAGAATATAAATATTAAAAATATTATTAAATAATTAATTTAATAAAAAGTTAGGCTGAATCAGTTACTCGCTCTATAATATTATGTAATATTTGGCGAAATTAAAGCTTCTGCAGAGGCCTGGCTGTGTGCGTGATCAGCTCGTCCCAATCCAATTGTTGGTATCATCACCTAAAGTCGGCCCTACCATACATTTAGAATAGGCCCACCTCGTCCATTCACTTTCTCTCGACCGTTGCTTCCAGCCACGATGTAGTGTTCGATTCAAGTGAAATCTATGTACGGCCGCGCATGGTCACCCCTGGGGCATTTCTATGGCAGGGAAGTCAGGCTGCATAGTCATCTCCGGATGCAAAACAGTGACTTTTTTTTATTCCCGAGAAGCAGTGGTACACCCCGCCTACTTACAGGGGGCTGCTGACGTCGCCGATGACCTCGCGTTGCCAAAGCTTCGCCAGTAAACTAAGCTTTCTCTGACTTCCTTCTCGCGTTTCTTCGTCGGCTTTCCGTGTCGGCCAGCGGGCTCGCAAAGCGTTCCTATCTTTATCTGTTTGGTTGCGCTGCTCGCCTGGTTCGGCTCGCCTAGGCATCCTTCGCCCATTCGCTTGAGATACGCGGCCTGTATCAATTCATATGCAGATGCAGGGCAGACTGTCTCCCGTGGTCTGAGATGGGAATCGGCTATCCCGATTCTATCGAGGGGGTCGTCATCAGCCTTCCTTGCCCTTCGCCCAATCTGCTGCTATTGACGTAGAATCCCTGGACACCTCCTCTCTGCTTACCCCAGACCCTCCCCACTTACCCCAGCAGGTGAAACTAAGCTTCTCGTGTGCCAAGGATTTCTTCAAGAGGCGTCCGAAAACGCCTTTGCCCGCTGCGGAGCAGCGCCCTCGATACCACCTAGCATCCGACACTTAAGACGCCAAAGTGGACAGCTTCTGGTAAATACCTTGGACGCATACATGTAAAGCTGCAAGCTTATGTAGAGGAAGCTGTGACGACGTAAAAGTCGGAGTTTAGGTCGATGGGCGTGATAGGATGAGGCGTTTTCGACCCGAATGGCCGATCGGGGCGCTCCTTTTCCGCGACTTTTTCCTCAGTTGAGCCATGTAATCAGGCCGGTTGTACAGGGTTCAAAAGAATCCGCGCTTAGACTCGCTGCTACGCATGCTCAAGGGGAAGCTTCTGCCAGCGATTTTCGACAAGTCGGTGCTAAAATAAAAGATGGCGGCTGATTAACACGCTAGACAAAACAATCGTCCTTCGCGTGTCAAGGCCGCTAAAGGCTTTCTCCCTGCCGCGACAAGTGGCCTTCTATTTTTCGCACGCTCAGAGGTTCGTTAACTATCGTAAACGTCTGAAAGGATCGGCTTTTTGAGTTCTTGTGTTTTGTCAAATCCTCTAGAACAAGCCAATTGTATGAAATTATTGAGTCAAGGCTGCGGACCAGGCTCAGTTTGGCGGACCGAAGGGACAACATTGATATCGATTATTCGCGTGTAATCACCGCGATACAGTTATCTGAAAGGTTTATCGAGAAATCAAGCATTAAAGTTCGTGTGAGAACGTCGAGGCGGTCTTGGGATTTGTTTCCCTAGACTGATCAGGAAGTTGAGGGTGTTTGTAAAATTGAAACTCCGTTCTCAAGGCCTACACGTTCGCCAACTACAGTCCGTGGGCAAAATGTCGTAGCTGACAACTTCAGCTCCGCCTCTCAATAGCAAAATCATTAACATTGAATGGCCGGCGTTTGGTACAACTGAGCGTAGTTCGTCGATAGATTTCACTCAAGTGGGGTTTGACTCAAGCCGACGTCGCTCGTGAAATCACCAAACCTCAGATGCTTCAACATCGAGAAGTCCGGCTCGTACGACGTAGTTCAATAGCAGTTTTTACCCATGAGAAATCCGTAAACTGTCTCCACATTGATAAACACTTAGCAGGCGAAATACGCGCCTCATCCGCTAGACACCTAAATGCTGAACTAGCGAAAAAACTAGTAAACAAAGCGTGAGCCTTCTTTAGTGGTACCTTGTCGTCCGTTGAGCGATCAATTATTCGGTCTTCGAAACGCTTACGCTAAAGACACACACGGAAATCGCTGATGACGCCGGTTTTGAAAACTGGCGCGTCTGTCCGCATGAAAACGTCCTCACTTATTTTCAAATAATCAGACAGCGGTACGAGGAAAACAAGAAATGCTTACAATGCAGGAGCAGCCGACAAACATCAACGAAACGGCCTCGTGTAGGTTATGCCACTCAAATAATGCAGCTACATACACCCCACGCCCTGAACACACACACAACAAACAATACTTTCCTGAACCGGTGCACACGCTTAGCAGCAGACGACGAGATGACAAACAAATCGTGCAAGACTAGCAGGGAGTATGAAGTCGCTACGGATTGTGCTGTAGGGCTTCGCTGTAACAATGCCCTATCACACAGCGACTCCAACGCCGTAGAGGTCAATATCAAAAAGAGCTCAAATACCTTTTTCATCAGAAGGTCAGGAATTCAGAAGTGGGAAGCAAGAGCATACGAGATGCCACCACTTTGATTACTTCACCGTAGTCGATTCACTAGAAGCGAGCTACACGAAGCCCCTCGTAGATATTCGCAGAGCGATGCAAACGACTGTAATTATAGTTGGATCGTTTGGTGCCGAAACGAAGCGCGCGTATGAATACACTCACGTGCCTGTTCAGAATATCATTTTTAGCAGCGTAAATTCTCTTTTTGTTTTTTGCGCTCTTACAGCGGTTCCCCTCAGTATAGCAGGTTACCTGATTGCTCTAGCCGGTGCGATCCTCTACGACTACTTCTGTATCGCGGCGGGCTGTCTATACATTGAATGGTCGCGAAGACAACAATGGAGAAGTGGTTTTCTCTGATATTGGCAAACACCGGATAGCGTAGAGTGAGGAATAATCCGGGAGCATGGCCGTTGTCGCCTGCGCCATTCAAATGGAATAAATTCATCGCCTTTTCACGGATCAGCCCTTCAGCTTCTAGCCTTATAAAGCTATATAGAGCTGTTAAAGATATTGATGTAACGAGAGCTACTTTAAGTCTTCGCCAGAACCTAAGCAAGTCAACACCCATCGACATGTTGGTAACATCCCTTTTGTTAAAGCTGTAAAGCGTTTGTTGTGTGTAGATCTTCGTTCTATGCTCGGTGTGCGTGTCAACGGTAAGAGTCTGACGAAGACCGACGGCGACGACTACAGAGAAGAGTGAAGATAAAAAAGACATCCGGCCGCGACCTCTCATCAGAAAGGGGGTAAGACACCATCTGGGGGCGTCTGGTAACGCACGGCTTAAAATCGAGCTGTGAGCCGCTTTGAGCTTGGGTCTTATATTGGTAAATGGGAAAAAATCTCACATGACAGTCAAGGCATCCGACGACAGGATTCCGAGGCGACTAAGTCGCCTTCCCAGTACCTGCTTCTCCCAAAAAATGGTACGCTGTAAAATCCTATGAAGGCTGTCAATATTTTATTGGCGTTACTCGATCTTACGAACACGTACGGAGATTAAACAATAATGAAAGAGGTCTGACGTGCGTCCGGTTTAATTTACACAAACATCGTCACCCATATTGGTCTAGTTCTTCGCACTAGCAACCCAGACAAGTCTATAAATAGCAGCACATGGCTTTGTCATACTGTTGCGCCTGCTGGGATCGTCTCTCGTTCAACAAAGCTGAACGGCTATTTGTACTTGTTCGTCGAATTTCAGAGCCCCTCCACCTTTTACGAACAGTTCGCCTTGATCATCTTGCCTGTTTTGCACTTTACCTCCGTCAGCCGTTTCGCCGAATCGCATTAGCGAAATAGTCTTTTATTCGGGCTCAGTTGTGCACGGCGGCTGTCGTAGGCTGAGTGCGTTTTGTTCGTTTTTTCCTATCCTGTCTTGCGCGGTCTAACGCATCCACGATTTCTAGCGCGTCTTCACCTCCGGCGGCTTGGTCTTCGCCTTTCTGCATTCAACGCTCCAAATATCATGCACAAAGCGCCGGGGGGACGAGATGTCGACGACTCAAGCAATCGCGAGGCCAGCAGAGTTCTGCGTTGTTGATAGCGGTACTTCCGCTGTGACTTCCGCTCGGCGCGCTCGAGGCGGCGGCGGCGGCCCAAAGTTGGTGCGGTTGGATTCGGCTACGCGGGGCCCCGTCGGAAGCTGGCCCCTTCGTACAGCTGTTCTAACGTTTCTCGCACGAGACTGGAGTTCTCGGCGGCGCATGAGCTTCGCCTGCTTTTCTGAGCGACCAGGCTGTTGCGTAAATCACGACATCCAGCCTGACAGGACAACGAGGCCTAGCCACGCCTTGCGCCTAACGGCCAGAGAAAAGTCACCGGTTCAGTGTGGAGACTGTTGTTGGCCGTTCTAGCTGTTTGCGATCGTGGTTTATATGAAACGAGCGAAAGACATAGGGGGGGTAAAACGATGGATAGGGAGAAGAAGTCAGAGTGAAGGGCCACCCTTTACACACTGCCGTGTCCCCTTTGCTCTATTTGTCAATTTTTGGGAACGAGAAACCGAACTTCTCACAATTTTCCCTTACCGCCTATCCATAACTCCTGTTTTCTCGCCTTTGATCGCTATTCCCGGGCCCGCGCCACCTTCAGACCTACTCTTATGTAACTCCGCCGAGAAGTAAAGCAATAAACAGGACACAACTATGAGGAACTGCGGAGTCAGGAATCAAGAAGGGGCAACTCTCAAGGGGGCAGAAATCGATTAGCCCTCAAGCGTCGTCCACTTGCCAGCTCAGTAGAGGGTAGGCGCCATTTTGTCGAGGGGAAGGTTGGACCCCAGAAATCGGCGAACTGACGTTTGGCCGTCGGGCCTATGTAATAAGAAGAGAATCTGCCAGCACAACTGTCACCGCTATCGTGAGACTTCGGATTGTGAAAGTCTCAAAGAAGCCCGCCCGGAGCGCCGGCCCGAGCGGAGCGCCAGCTCGAGGGCGTCATGAGAGGGCCTCCTGCTCGATAACGATGACACGAACGGATCGAAAAGCTGCAGACGAGAAGTCCAAAAATGGAAATCGCCTGGTGGTGATGTGACATGGAGTTGTCCTCGATTTAAGGTCTGATCGCTAAATGGGAAACAACGGGCCTAGGGGTGTCAGAAACTCTAGAGCTTAAGTTCAACAGGCGGCTCCTGATGGGCCGGTCCAACTGGGCCACACGCAGAAACGGTGTGGTGGTGTAATTTGACGAAGAAGAACGCGGGAAAAATAATCACTTGACGAGACCCCGTAGAGGCTATTAGACCGTTAAGAAACTACTGCTCCGTGCATGAATAATCCATAACACGCTTATGCATGAATATGCACGTATAGCGTAGGCGTAGTTCTTTTAGATTGTATATATTTGCTTGAGATCAGATTATCCAACATATGGTAGGCGTGGCTCGTTCGTCAGTAAAGGACCTTTATAACCGCCCTACCACAAAGAGTTATGTGAAAAACCGCTGCGGGATCATGTACTAAAGCGGGAACAGAGTAACCGCCTATGAGGACGCTCATCTCAATGGCTGCCCATATTGGAACACTACGATATTGCACAGCACACGTTTTAAATCTGCGTATATTTATGCATTTAACTGAATATCATTCATAGTACTCACGCATTCGCGGATTCTAGACGGTCTTTTTTTTTTTTTTGACTTTTATATAAAGTCCAATATGGAACCAATGAAGCAATTCAACTGGCCTTCAACAACTCAGACCAATTACGCCGCCAGGAGTAACATGATATGCAGTACTCCAGAGTATGGAGTACTGCTGTATGACAACGTCTATCGTACGAAATGATAACTATATTCCTACCAAGTCCTACGAAGAGTTCGGCGTTTCTGAGGCCCCAGCCTGCCTGACTGACTACTGCTCGCACTTGCTATCCAATTGATAAAACTTTTTCCATACCAGGCCTGTGAACATGAACCACCGTTTCCAGCTGGGAATTACCGCAACGGTGCTCGACTCGCAGGAACTGCCGCGAGGTACGCTTTATCAAGAGCACCTGTCTTGCTGGTAGTATAACGTTGTCATTTTCATGTCGCCGAATTTAGGCTATTGTATACGTTCGCTTATTTCATCAGTTCGCATGTGAGCGTCACGTGGCAAAATTAGAAACATAGGAATATGGACAGCTTAGACGAAGGGGCGATGGCCGAAGGCCGAGAAGACTCGCGACCGGAAAGTACACAAACGACGAGCGAAGATGCCGAGGAAATTGAAACCGCAGGTACTATTGCAGGCAGATTGAAGAGCCAATGCCGCGTACGGGGTGGAATAATTTCATTTATTGCACTACTGAGACCACTGCTTGCCTTATTCGTATAACAGCTCTCTCCCGCCTACCACGAAACCTCACTAAGGCCGACCATTTGCCTGTCAGCAAGACAACCAAGGTCGATATAAGCAACGGAAGGGAAAAAGTCATGACAGCTCTCCCCGGAAGAGATGTCGAAGAGGACGGTGGCGGCGTGTAATGCACGTGAAAGGGAAATGACCTAATATTCTGTACCGAGCTATTGTAGGAATTAATCGTCAGAGCCCGGCAAGTGAAAGGCCGTAATATCAAGCAACACGAGGGACCACACAAAGGCAACGTGGCATTGCCAACTTTATCAACAGCCGTCAACACCGTTGTAATTTGGTCTACGAACCTCGCCAAGTTGATTTGAGGTGTTGAGTTTGCCCGTTTTTTGCCTTGAAGTGGGGTTGCTGTTTTTTCGTTCATCTAAATCGGCCAAGCGATGCCCTTGCTACTCATACCTCCTATTTATTCTGATCCATTCAGTTATTCATTTTTCATTCATTTCCGTTTCGAAGCGCGCGTACGTTAGAGTCCACCGATACCCGGGAACACACAAATAGCGGTGTCACTCTTTGCACTTAAAATTCATCGAAAAAATGAATTTGTAGTGTTTTTCACGGCATTCGCTCATTAGTGATCTTCATGAAACAATCAGTTTATTTACTTACCAAAAAGAATACGATGCCTAGCCACTTAGTAATTTAGCAAGTCACGACCGGCTATATCAACTGTTAGGATAGACATGAGACAACAATAAAATTACGAAACAAGATGACCATAAAATACAGATTTGCAGTATCAATCACCACGATATTCAGATTTCCAAAGAGCAATGTGTTCTCTTATTATAAATTAGTAATGTTTTCACTTTTATTGTAGTTATTACAATTTCGAGTGACCGGCCTACCTACCTACCGAACACGCTGTAGATTCCGTGCTTTGCGGAAAAGGTGCAAAAATTGTCCATAAAAATGGCAGCTAAATGAATTGTTCATGTTTTGCATATATAAGCTTCAACGGGTATTGCGAATATATATATATATATATCCGTGCGCTTTGTTGGTACACTGGCCTACCTGCTCTTTTATGAATGACGCAGGTCCACGCTTCCGTTTGGTACCGGACTAGACGAAATGCTCTGTCTGGCCAAATGAAACGCCCTGTTGATCACTGCACTCCCCGCAGTCCCAGCAACGTCGCACTCCGTTACTAACCCGCCTCACTCTCGGCTTTCCCCGGTAAGCTCAGTTGTGTCAGTGTCCGTTACGCCGACAAATCCTATCCGGCCAGCAATCCCGTTTAGCCAATCCCTGCGGCTTTCCATTCCCTATCGGACTGGCCCAGTCACCTATTCTTTTCCAAGGTACCGTTACCCCTGCACTCGACCCGGTCTTTTTGGCAGAAAGCCCTCGTCCACTACCCGCCCGATACCCCTTTTCGCCTCTTCTATATTTACTACCTCCGGCACCACCGCAGAGCACCGCCTTGCAGGAAGGAGTAAGCAGTCGAGTTCCGGAGATCCATGGGTGAGCCTTGTGGAGTCCTGCCATGTCCCACATCGTCGTTCTACATTCTCGTGGCCGACTCCATAGCGTCGTGTCCCCACTCGCCACTCCTATGTCTCAAAGCCGCCGCATATCAGCAGAACTCGTTTCCGATCCGTCGGCTGTCGGGTACCCGAACCGACTTCGCTGGTGAGAGATGGCCGATTTCGTTAA
This sequence comes from Tropilaelaps mercedesae, assembly GCA_002081605.1. Lineage (NCBI taxonomy): Eukaryota > Metazoa > Arthropoda > Arachnida > Mesostigmata > Laelapidae > Tropilaelaps > Tropilaelaps mercedesae. The sequence continues at coordinate 45,183 of MNPL01010032.1, forward strand.
GCTGATTAGAGGGACTGAAAAAGCGTCCATTGCAGCCCAAATGCAGATTCAGTCTAGCAGATATGTCAGTAAGGGGACGCTGGAACAAGGGGCTGTTTTTTTACGTTGCTCTCGCGCCTGCTCTCAGCAGCTCTTCATCTTTTTTTCGTGCTATTGCCTCCTGTGTGAATCCACACAGGCTAATTTCCCTGTCGCCAGTGGGATATTACTTGGAACTTATAATGACAAAGCGAAAGGAACACGATAGATTGACGGCCAGACGGTTACTTTGAACCCACGAGGTCGACAAACTCGGCCGGATGGAAGTTGAATACATTCTCTGTTTTGCCTTTATGAATGTAGTCCTGCAGAAGCATGAAGAACACCCTTAATTCGATAATAAAGCCTACCAGTACGTAGCAGCTGGACCTAACCTGCAAGTGAGCGTTCCGAATGTCAGGGTCGGAAAAGTTTGCAGTTTCCATGAAACAATACTCAACCCGATACAGCGACATTTAGACCAAAAAAACTGAAATGCCCTAAGAGCGTTTTGTCTCCATTTAGTTATGAGATGTCGCACAAGTGCGTAGAGGTGGTATTTTAGAATACAAAATGACCGTAAGAGATCTCGACGACATCTTTATGCTACTTTGAGCATTGATTAACGACTACTAAATGCATTAAATCCGTCAAAAGTGTCCGTTGACGTCGGTAAAGTGCTATAGAATTATACGAGAAGCGATACTGAAATGTTGCAACAGTTTGCGAAGCGCTCTCATCTAATTATGATAGATGCCGCCATGAATTGACGGACGAGGCAAAATATTTTGTATCTACATAATCATGTAAATACACTTTACATTGCACGTCCATAGAACGACCCACCCTATTGTGGACATCCTTTGTGGACAACGCCAACAGGGCATTGCATTGCAGATAACAAGTTTATAGCCAGAAAACGTGATTAATTCGAGGACGCCTCTGTGTTCTCTAGGGCACCGCAAACGGCACCGTCAAGGGACAACCCATTTGCAACGACAATAAGTTTTCCTGTCCATTATTTATGACTGTGTTGCGGTACCACTCGCATGTTACAGCCCGAATGCTGCAAAGACGCAATGCATGCGAATGCATTCAGAGATGTAGAAAAAATTGTCAGCTCCTGCTTGAGGGAATGTCTAGACGCCGTGGTAGCCTCTGTGGTAGTAGTTTTTTTTTTTTGTTTTATGGGGGTTTCGGGTAATGCTAATAGCCATGGCAACACTTGGCATATGTAATCCATCCACCAATGCTCTAGCCTACGGCGAAGGCGTGGGGGGCGGCGTTCTGTCACAACGTGTATTCCCGAAACCAGACGAATCGAAAAGCCAGCTCCACGAAGCCAGCACACGAATTGAGTTGCAAATGTTCTGACAACAACGTTAGGTAGAACGTTAGCTACATTCGAATATGGCCTACGTCGTGTTGTTCAACTCGTCAGTTTCAGGGTCTCTATTACTTTACGTAGTTTTTGGTGAATTCGCGATAGCGCGCGTGTGTGGAGGCTCGAGAGGTGCGATTCCGCAAAGGCCGCGTTAACAACGAGGAAGAATCGCGTTGTTGTCAGTTTAGGCGAAGAGCTGATATGGCTGCAAACGTGTCGATGTTTCCCACACATTCGATGACCCTATCTGGCCGCTGTAAGCCACGTTGACACGTCAGGTATGGCGTCCGGTGCGTCTTCAACGCGAGCAGTTCCTCCGAGCCATCCCCGACGTGCAGTAGCGTACGGCCGACAAGAAATTGCCGCTGCGCGCAGCCACCATCGTCGCCGCTATTAGTGCCGCACCGGCCGTCTGATTGTGATTCAACTCAATGAAAACTCCGCGCCGCCGAAAGTCAACCTGCAGTTTGTTATTTTTTCCCAATTCGCCGATTCGATTCTCGGCTTCATTCTCCATCGAGCTACGTTGCCCGTTCACTGAGGCTTCATTAGCGGGCCCGTTGTTCCGTTCAGCCTGTACGGGACAGAGCTACCAACAACGCGGTGGGCGAGTGCGACAGCGCAGTGCTGATTCGAGTCAAGGATGCGGACAGGACGAGGAACGGCCTAGTGGAAAGGGTCGTAAGGGGCTTTTCCGGGCCACGTATGGTTGCTAGGTTGTAGAGGCAGAGGAGAACGGGGGTAAGCAAGCGGCAAGGAGCACAAATTCAAATCCGGATCATTAGCTGCCTCCCGCGTCTCGACGCTCTCGCGTCCTTCTCGTTGGGTTCTCTTACATTTGCTCCTACAGCACGTGCCGTTGGTGCATGCCCTCTTCGAATGACAGCGTCATTGGCGGTAGTTTCCAGCGACGCTGAGAAGTATTACGAAGCTTCCTTTGAAGGCAATTTCGGGTGACGACGGCACCGCTTCTCGGCTCCATCAGCCGATAGCTAGCTTTCACAGCTTCTGGTTTTTTACCCACAAATTCTAGACCTAGACTCTCCGGTGTGATATACGGCGAACAGATGTCCCATGATTCTGACTACGGTCCCGTCTCACGTTGCCCCTTCGCTTTTGCTCTGTTTGAGTGTAGAGAATGAGTGTACACAACAGCCTGAGCAAAGGCTGGTGCGTAGAGCTAATATTTCAGAGTGCGTCTATAGATTCACTTTTGATGTGTGTGTGTGTGTGCGCACGCATGTGTGGACGTTAATGGGGAACACGATTTGTGCGATGTTGACGGTGATGTCTATATTTCTGGACATGAAGGAGAACGCTTTTGCACTCCAGAAAACGTGGAACTACCCATAAAGTTAGGAAAGAGCGTGTGTAAAGGCTGGCGATAGGATAATTGCAGGCCTACATTGCCCCCAGATAAATAAGGCATGAAGGCACTTTGACTGCGTCGAGTTTGACTAGTACGACTCACTGAGATCCTGGTGTCATGAGTAAGCATGAAATTTGCCATCGGTAAACAAATTACCAGGTTGATTACTTAAAGGTTTGCTTCCAAATAAACCGAAACGGAATCACTGCTAACGACCCCAGTTGGCCCACACTCCACCCATCCTCATTACGTTTATTCTTACATTCTTAAAAGATGCCGAAAATGGGCGTACTTGACCCTATCCCAAAACTAGAGGAAGTAAGACCTAGCTCACAAGTTCAAATGTAATCCAGTCGCTCATATTGGACTACATCACTACAAGATCATAGTTTGTCTGTCCGTTGAGGGACGCTAAATTCTCATGCAGGTGGCAGGTATTTATCCATGTAGGTTGAAGGGTTCGACACCGTAGGCTAGTATTTCACGCATTTCTGATCGGAGTTCATTCTATTGGCTTACGCGAGCCGCACACCATTACGCATTCTTTTGAATCCTTGGAGCAGTCTGTCACTTACAGATAATTGGCAGCGTCAAATGTTTGGATCAGTGTGGGTTGAACGTCTCGAAGGTATGTGATGTTTCCTCGTGACAACAGGTGTGTCGAATCTGGGAGCAGCTAATAGGGCATGTGTACTAATGTGTTGGCAATTGGAGAACCATATAACTGCGAGAATCTAGCCAGCGTGCGTACTAACACAAAATGTGAGTACACTCAATGACGCCGCATCTTCGTTGTTAAACGTAGCTTTTGCTTTAGACGATTTCCTTGCTTTAGACTGGTATTGTTCAGTCACTAAGTTTAGCTCATTATTCAATGACTCGATGAGGCTGCGAAGTAATCACTGAGTTCACCAATCCGGATATGCGTTAGTCAATGAATAAATAGAATAAATTTACGTTCATTTGCATACAATTATTTAAGATGATCGCGAAGGTGATATCGAGACTTTTTGAATTTTGAAGAGACGTTTTTTTGAAAATGGTCGACGACAGCTTTGGTTTTTCTAGTGGAACGCGACATTGGCCTGTGATATGCAATGTTTCTCATTGTCAAGTGTATGACGCGTGTATGTAAGCGTCGTGTTTCATGTTCAAGCATTTCTGGTTGATGCTGTCGGTCGCAATTAGTTTTAATACTGATGTTTTTAAGCCACCGTTGGAACTAGCATAGTCATGGGTGCTAATTTCACACTAACTTTTTCTCGTTTTACTATTACACTCATACAACTGACAATATGTTTGCGACGGTTTACTAAAAGCAATGCATGTGTTACATTTGTTCGAAAAAACCAAAACACTTTTCTTGAAGTAGCTGTTCAATTTTATTCAATTTCACTGGTTCCGACTCAAATGACTACTGAGTTTGACAATATTTTTTTTTCCTTAGCTCCATTTTATTCCTGCTGGAAATATGGATCAACGAAGTTGTCATTTCTGGGTGAGAAAACATCCCCACGAGAGCAGATAACAGTTGTTGCATCTACTACGCGTAACAATCTCTTGCGGTCTGTGATCGAATGATCTCATTAAAGTAGCCAGCGTCGACGCGAGTGACATAAGGTTTCAAGAAGACACTGCCCATGTCCCACAGCCGAAGGAACAACTGAGTTTTTGAACGAAACATTTGTGGGCGCGTTGTGTCTCCCAATAGAGAGTCTGCCAGCTTCCACGACCTTACGATTTGACGCCAACGAGATAGTTTTAAAACACAGAACGGAAATAATCCCAGGAGGATCTTTTTGATGAGAACTGGAGAATGCGTTCATGAAATTATGTAAGATTGGGCGCATCGATATTCCAACACATTCCAACGAATTCCTTGGAACGACCCGTTGGGATTTGATGTCACAACTAGTAGTAGTAATTCAAATTCAAACCAAATTCACCCAAAAAAGCCTATTTTCATTTTGCAAAGGTGCATCATTTTTAGCAGAAGTTCTCACACACGCACCCGTTACTAAGTGCCATGCTAAAACAAAAATGAGTGAAATAAACCCCTTCGTAGATGTTATTTTAAAAATCAGCCTAAACATGTGCGTGTAAAGATGAATATAACCAACATCAAATTACATTTTAAACTTTTTACATTTTGAACTTTGCCTTTGCCAAGCTTTCTGCAAAGCTCGGTTTAAACCAAAAACATCAAAACCCGCACGTGAAGATCTCCAAGCTATTCTTTACGACACATCACATGGGTAGCACAATGCACCAAAAAAAGCCATATTGCAGCACAAAGGTACCACACATTAGCTACAATATTACCAAAAAATTACCATACTAGCGTGAGGACATTTTACAAAAATATTGTAACATACTACACAAATATTACAGTACATCACAACGATAACCTAAAGATGCTGTAAATCTACCACAAAAATGCCATAAAGGTACCATAAAACTACAACTACTCCTCATAGCACATTCAGTACTAAAATTCGCGCCTCGAAATAATTTCTGCGACCAAGCAAATATTTAGACAAAAATGTATTGGTTCGTTTAAATAGAAACAAGTCCAACTGCTCCAAAGCTATTTCACAGAAGTTTTTCTGAAATTTTTCTGGCGAATTTTCATCGAAATTGGACGATACCGCCGCAACAGACAAACAAAAAGACATCCCGCTTTAGTGACAAATAGAGTCATTATATATCATGCCCAATGCGCGTCATCAATCACGGAAGTGCCCAGTCTTCTAGGCAGCGAACACGTTTACACGTATGTGCAGTCGACATCGTCAGGCAGGGTAAAAGTCGCGATAGGCGTATCACAGCGTCATAATCTGTTCGACCCACGAAGCGTGCAAGAACTATAATATAAATAGACAGCCTAGTATGCTCTGACTAGCGCTCCAAGATGCAGCGGGTCCTGCTCTCGCATTCGGTTCCTAAGCATACTGACCTGATGTCAATGAGCACCAACGGTTCGCTGCCAGCACCCGGTCTGCCTTGACCTTGCTACCCCGTTGGCAGATAAGCGATACAAACTGCAGCCGATTTGTCCCAGAGCACGTTGTCTCCATACACAGGCTGACTTGGGCAAATCACGCCCCCGCGGTCATCTCCTTTGCCGCTGCTAACCAAAGTCTCAAGATAGACCCACCCGCCTGCGCCCCTGCTCCAAGTCAGCATCGGTTCGACAGATGAAAATAAATTGTCCACCCGCGTCAGGGGAGAGAAAGCGGGCGCCAGTTCTTCGTTATGAGACAGCTTTAGTCATATAGGGTAATACGCCTTGCTCAGCTTCTCCCGTCGATGTGACAGCCGGCCAAAGCCTTTGAGATGGGTGGCGCGTTTCAACTGTCGCCGTATCACGAAAGCTACTATCAAGACTGCGGCAAAATCTACCCACCTGTGGATGCGGACGACGTTTGTTCTGAGGCATTTATCGACGTCGGATCTTTCGGATCGGTAATGACACCATAGAGGTCTTGCGCGGTCTGTCGAGAAGAAAGATTAAAAGCTGCGTCTTCTGAGGCCAAATAATAGTAGCTCTACTGGTGTATAAGCTAGGTGTAGTAGTCAAATGTATGCCTGGATTACAATACACGACAAACACGGCTTCATGACCATGCGCCACTGGCGGTCTCTCACAGACCTGCTAAAACCCTAGTTCCTACCCAGATTCGGGGCTGCGTTGTTATACATCGAAGTATGTAATGGCAACAATAGACTTCCAATGCATCGTTACAAATATAAGTGTTTCTCTAACTTTTGTTGTGCTATCAGGCTTTCTGTGCGTTCTTTCTCGATGCACAGCAAAACAGCATTAAATATGCATAGTCCCTATGACGTTGAGCTAGCTAGCCCCGCCAAGCTCATTTCACAAACGACATCGCTAGGGGACAAGGCAAGGGGACGCTGTGGGGTTTCCGAAAAATAACCGCCAAACGCCATAGCAGAAGTGTCTATCGGTGTGGCAGCATGGCCCCAGGCGAAACGAGTCAGTAGCTCTAGTGAAATATGATTATAATTATAATGGCCTTTCACGCTGTGCCTTCCATGGTTGCATTTCCAATCAAAGTTTGCGTGGCCGAACCGGATCTTCCTGCTGGCGTCTTCTACTGTCGTTCGGAGCTAGCCGTTCGACTACTAGAACGTTGCCCGCGTAGCGGCCGGACCCGATACAACTTCCAAGGTGAAACCGGACCTGTGGACTACCGCTCTAACGAAACGCTTCCTGGAAAAAATTAGCGATTCTCCCCTCATATTTTTCTCCATGCGCCAGTCTTATCTTCTACGCTACGCTACTCAATACTTACCACCAAACTTGCGTTCACCTGCACCTCCCTGTCGGTCTTTCCTCACCTCGTCGCCTTCATCGACCTCCCTTCTTCTGATCATCTTCTTCTATTTGCTTCATTGCCTTCATACCTCGTTTCGCCCCCGGGCCGCCTGAGAAGGCGACACCGCCGGCAGAGCCGTCGCGTGCTTTCCAGGTTCCACTCGGATTAGCTGTTGAGTCGGACGACCAGCCACGAAGCGAAGAAACCAGACTAGGCGGTTCTATGCCATACGGGCGCCGGGTTCTGGTTTTGCTGCCACATCCCGTCTATAAGGCTGGCCACAGTGAGGCACGCAGTGGCTGTGTAGAAAAAGACAGATACAGCAAACAGAATAAGATGTCTTGGGATCTAATTGCTTTTTAGTCTTAGCCACCATCCAACCATCTACCTCTTTGCTTGCGAACTTAATTTAAAATATTACCCTTTTATTGATGAATTATTATAGCAGCAATGACGGTAGCTGTGGTGACAGCGAAAGTGACTATAATTGTAGCTCAGACTTCACAATGCTGAGAGCACGGGTGTCATTCATTGCGGGATGGTGATGTTGCACTGATAATATCAATGGCAATAATTGGAAGACGGCTGACCACTAATGGTGCTTCGACAAGAGAAGTAATTAAAGAGGGAATAGAGGCGTGAAGAAATAAGGTGTTAATTAATAAACTTTTTTCGGGCTGGTGAGCATTATTAACTTCTAGGTGGCCGTGGCTCAACTTTTAATTTGTGAGAAGACTAGCGGTGTCGACAGGAGGTTTCGCAGCAGCACAAAGACGGTGCAAGATCATACGGAAATTGTAAAGGTGTACCCAGTGAGAATAGCCAAGTGGTCCTCGATCTATTACGTATCCAAATTCAACAGTCATATTTTGTTTAAAGACCTCCCGAGCAAGCAGACCCTGATGTCTGATTAGTGTTAATGCCCATTCTATGTGGATGCTATGTAAAAACATAGGTTCTGAGGGCATTCAGATCTGTGAGGGCATTTGGTTACCGCAGCGGCATGCGGGATTCGCCTGCAACACCCTTTTTAAATACTCACAGTCTGACTATATTGGCGGAAAAGGACTGAGAACTAGTGAAAGAGACTTTATGTACCACTAGATTTTCATTTGCATATTCCAAGGAAATATCACTGTGCGTTAAGCGAACATTGGCTTAAACTTTATTGTCGCATCTACCCCAGCCATTTTAACATGGTACGACAGGCGTGCTAACATGGCGAGTGAAATCGTTTATAAGAAATTAAAGCGCTCGAGCTGTTTCCACTGTAACGATGGCGAACTCAAGCAGAAAACGCGAACGGAGACTTCGCTTGCGGAGACTTCGTTTCGGTCTATTGGCCTAATAGACGCACTATGGCTATGTAGATAGAGCCATCGGAGAAGGCGCGAATGAGGGCAATTCTTTATAGGGCATCCCCTTGTAGACGAACGATGCGCAGGAAAAGATCGTGTCGCTTGCGATGCGAGAAAGGGTGTGCCATCCATTCTAGGTTGTCCTGTGGCTGCCATGCCGGTCACAGCCAGAGGCTACTCAGGGAGCCACTGTGCCTGCTCTAGGGTCCGTTCCTGGTGGAAAGAAGAGAGTCTGAAATGCGATATTTGTATCGCGCTTAAGAGACTCGTTCCCGGCAAGGATCAAAAGACAGGACAGTCGGGTGACATACGATACATCGATGACTGCAAACATTCAATGAAAAACGCTATCGCTTTCGACGTGTTCACTACTATGCCTTGATGAAACAAGCCGTCCATTTGTCATCACTAAACCTGTTATTCGATTACCTGTTACTTACACATTACTAAACCTGTTACCCTCGATATTCGGACTCGGCAGAGTTATGCCGGCACTACGACGAATTGTGCGAACTAGCTATTATCACCGCAAGCAATTGCGTAAAAATGACGTGTTCCCGATGAAGCAGCTCTTCGGCAAACGGTTTTCCTATCATTCACAATTACTCTACAACAGTTTCACATCCACCTAGTCTAGGAACAAAACATTAATCGTCGATGCGCACGTTTTAACTGTACATATTCTTGCGTACAAAAAGACTTCTGATTACTGATAGAATGGTTTCTATCGAATGCACATCCGCCCGAACGCTTTTCTGCCTTATGATCGCTTTCCACGAATGGGCAATAAGATGGTACCGGGCTTGGAGTTGACTTCCGTTTCTGATGCGGCATGTGCCATGCCATAAAAATGAGCCGATATCGAATATCGTGTCCTGGAAATACTTTGCGCGTCTTTCTTCCTCGAGTTGATAGTCTATCTCCGGGAAGGCTCAAGACACCAGCGCACTAAATTGACAGGGTACTCGGTCCACACTTAACGACGAAAAACGATTGAAATGGACCATGACTCCTTCACTTTATCGCGCTGCCGCAACTGGAGTACATGCAAAGGCCAAGTCTTCCACCCGATCACGGCACCAGAGGACCCTGTAAGGTTTGCTGTGCAACTCAACAAGGTTCAATGAGCTTCGCAACATATCGTCGGCCAGCAGTACTCCACCACTCGTGAAAATGTTGTCAAGTACCAAGAACACTACAAAGCAATGGTTCAACGCAATCTCACGCCCAATCACGAGCATTTACACTGTGCTCGTACACGGAGCACACAGATAACAGCTATCTGAGACCTAAAAAGCTAAAGAAAAAAGCATTTAACATTTAGAAATGCTTGCGGTGCCATAATCGAAATGGCTGAACAAAACAATAGTATCAGTAAATTGCTATTTGACTAGCGTTGATGACACTTAGCAGTGTCATCTTGCTGTCACCGCACGGACGCCTATCGTAGTGTATAGCAAACGTCCTATCGGCCGTAGAAGCCACCCCAGCATCGGCTAACAATGTCGCATACGTAACTTGATATGTGTCGGCTAACCGTGCTGTTAACCTCAACATCATTTTCAATACGTCGTCCGTGATCGTTAGGCTAGGCGCCGAATTTCTCAGCACTACATGTTTTTACTTTCATCGATCTCGTGTTATTGTCGTATTGACAGTGCCCATGTCGAGATAAAACTTCGCGGAATACTTTTTTTACCAATTCCAACGTAATTGCTGCGCCTATTGAGGTAGCTCTCGGAAGAATACTTTTTTTGATGGAGGATAAGGAAGTTTGTCTGTTTGTTTGACTCCGAATTTACAATTGCTACCGTTTGCATACAGTAGCTGTTTGTCCTTTCATTAGGCATAATCACACGTTCAGACGGTTTCGGGATTTACGAAGTTCACAATTGGCATTTTAGCAAATCAGACTTCAGCAGCTTCATATATCAGCATGTGTTTTCAGGTAAGAAAATCTTGGTATTCTCTGATGAGCTTGCATTTTAATTAACTCGTGTAACTTGTAGATCACTACAATAAGGTTTTTGTATGTCAGTGGACTCGTGTGCGGTTACGGAGACTTCATCCGCCTGGACTAATAATACGTGTATTCGAAAAAGAATCATGCTCCCTGATGTTATAGCTGGATAATCTATTAAGGTGATATTCATTTTTGTCGTTTTATTTGGAAGTAGCAGCTACGCTACGCAAGTTCTTGTTTAATTGCGTTAATCCGCAAATGCACTGCATCGGTAAATTTCCTCTTTGTGACTTTCCTCTCTCGACCTTCATGTAGTATATAGTGTGCGTCTTTTCGCAGAACCTCAGTTGGTACTAGTCTCTTGGTCACTGTTGACTATACATCATAATCTAGGGAACTGATTTTCTGACTTCTATATATTTATTATTATTATTCGAAACTCGAGTTGTGGCGATGCGAACAGCTTTTAGCAGTTGCAACAGCCCTCAAAATGTGACGAAAACGCAGGTCTGGTCTGAACCCGCTAT